>JAJGRW010000945.1:19977-233730 GCA_025461045.1 Carex parvula | reverse complement strand
CTTGCTATGGTTATTCTGTGGGCCTCTTGTTTGGCAGCACCTTTCACCATAGGTATCCTTCTTGTGGCTTCCCTTTCTCCGTCTTGCACTTGCACCAGTCTATAACTCTAGATATATTCATCGAGCAGTCGAGATTTTGAAGCAGGTTGTTTTATAGTCTGAAAATTTTACAGAGTGATTAGTCGCTCAATAAGTTGTTTCGTGGGTTTTTAGGTACAGAGTCTGATGATCAGCAACATGATTTGTCAGGAGCTGTCCCTGATGACTACGTAGTTTGATTTACTATTTATAAAGTTTTTGGCTAGGATATATGAGACCCGATGTTTTTGATTCGTATATCGAATTCGTTAGATCATGTATCCCTTTCCGTAGATTGTGTTATGATATTATGATGTGAGTTGTATATATGGATGTTATATGTGTATGTTTGTTTATACGTGTATGTTTATTTATATTATGAGAGAGAGACGTAGTTCAAGATTTCATATATTGGTACTTTGGTGTTCTAATGTCACTGTGTGTAAATTATTGTTACATTTGGTGTTTTGAGGTCTGGTACAAAAGTGATGTAAACCAGCTTTTATGAGGGTATGTGTATATGCACGACATTCATAGTACATTTCGATCTTTATACAATTTATTTAGTCCAAATCAGATGTGTTCAATTAAAAGCATATATAGTTGAATTTTTTTAATATGAGATAAAGCATATAGTCTGCTTAAATTATCTTTTAGTTCAGTTACATTTGTACAATCTGAAAATTCATTGGTCATCGAGCTATATATTTGAAAAGTTCAATGATTCAGTATAATCGATCTGTGATAAAATAATATTCAAATGCATCAAATTCGAAATTTTAATATCAAACTACAAAGAAAGTTGTTATGTAATTTTAATATTGTGATTTCGAATTTTTTTTTTTTTTTTGTAAATTGTGTTTTATATGCGTATATATACATCAATCACCATTTGACGCACTTGGTGCGATATCGTCGTGAAATTATTTAATTAATTGTTTATTTATCAACTCGTATGTTTACATCAATTTTGGCTTTGATTAGTTAATGGGTACAGGACAAATTAATCATTTGTTTATTTAGAAATCATTTGTTTAATTAATAATTTGACTTTGATTAATGAGATGCATGAAGATCGGACGGTCCAGATCATGGAAACTGGACTGCATTTTGTACTATGTAAACTGGAGAGGATCATCTCAATTAACCAACCCAAAAGGCACACGTACTGTAGAAGTTTCTCTCGTAGTCATTTCAGTTGTCACTGTTCAATCATTATTTTTGGGATGGGCAACATATATGAAAAGTGATTGGTTACTGAGCTGGATTTTTTTTTAAAAACAGTAATTAAAATAATAAAAGTTAAAGAACCAACATGATTACCGGATTTTTTTACAAATACAGTAAAAACCGAATAGCCTATTCGGTTAAGGGTTTTTTTTTGCTTCACCGAATAGGCTATTCGGTTTACAGGATTTTAACTGGGGTTGTAGGATACGATGCAACAGAAAATCCATTAAATCCATTTTATAGGCTTAACCGAATAGGCTATTCGGTTTGGTGTTTTTTTGGACTTAACCGAATAGCCTATTCGGTTTAGTTTTTTTTTTTTTTTAGAGACTATGAAGAGCAAATAAAGAAATCTAATACTGAAAATTTGAATTTTTTATTTAAATTATTTGACTTCTTTTGATATATAATTAGCATATTTATACTAAAATACGCTAAATTATTTGAAATTATGTTGAATTATACTATATTAAATTAAATTACACTAAATTACATTACATTACGCTAAAATACGGTTAATTACGCTAAATTACATATGAATAGGGACGATATCTTCACTGAAAAGGCGAAAAACGACGGCGAAACTTCAAACGGTCATAAAACGACGCTCGAGTGCCTGATTTCAGCAAATGACCGCTTTTCGGAAAGCTTGCGAAAATACGCATGAGTCCGTGCCCGCGATGCCGGATTTCAAAATTCAGAATCACCAAAAAACAAAGAGAAGAGCCTCAAAACTTGAGTTGAAGTTTCCGATTAAGATTTTTGTTTATATTATTCAATCCAAGTAGCTAAGTAAATTAGTTACATAATGAACTTGTAGAATACCAGTTTTTACTATTTTTGGAATTTTTTTACTATTTTTTATGATACATGAAAGATGACACAGAATCGGTCTATTTTAGCGTAATTTTCAGTATTTCAGCATAATTAGCGGAGTTATTGTAATTTAGCGTAATTTAGTGTAATTCAACATAATTTATTGTAATATAGTGTAATTCAACATAATTTCAAATATTTAGTGTTTTTTTTATTTTTTTGCTAATTATAAATCAAAAGAAGTAATCTAACAAATAATTTAAAAAAAAAATTAAATTTTCAGTGTTAGATTTTTTTATTTTGCTCTTCTTGGTGTAAAAAAAAAAAAAAAAAAACCTAAACCGAATAGCCTATTCGGTTTAGGCTAAAAAATCCCTAAACCGACTAGCCATCTCGGTTTAGGGGATGTTACACGAAAGATTATATAATTCGGGGATTTGTTTTGTGAAAATTTTGTGAAAATAGAGTAAACCGAATAGGCTATTCGGTGAAGCAAAAAAAAAACCCCTTAACCGAATAGCCTATTCGGTTTTTACTGTTTTTGTAACAAACTCGGTAATCATGCTGGTTCTTTAACATTCATTATTATAATTACTGTTTTAAAAAAAAATCCTACTGAGCTCAAGCCTCAAGCAGTAGGAGGGTTCCTATCCTATCAGATATTTATAATTCTGTAGACTCACTGTATGGCCATTGGCCACTGGCTCAGGCTCTACTGATCTTTAATTGGAGTTTCAGGCTCATTGCGCATTGCTCAATTGGATATTATTAATTGTTCTCTTCTATTAAATTTCTAGATTATATAAATTATCACTTTATTTTTAGAATTAAACCTGCAAATAAATATTATTGTATTTACATTAAAGATACAAATATTGTTGGATATTCCTTGAAAATATTTAAGATCATTTAATTTATTTCAAATCAAATTAACCCTTTGTAAAAATTAACTGTTGTCAATTCAGTCAAATTAAATTTCTACCGTCCAAATAATTAATTAATTAATTACTTAAAATCTATCTATAACCATATATATATGCCGAATTTTTATGAACGGGCCAAAATATAAAAATAAAAAGGAGATGAATAAAAAGAAAGAAAAAAATTTACATTTTTTTGAATTTTTTTACTATTTTTTTAGATAGGTAGAAAATCACTGTTTTTTGATGGTCCAGCATTTTCAGATCAAGTGATTTTCTACCTATCTAAAAAAATAGTAGAAAAATTAGATAAAATGTAAAATTTGGTTTGCAAGTACATATTCATAATCATGTTGAACGGTTCAGATCGACTGTTAGGATTTTGAAAACTCAAATATTTAGCCGTAGCACGGACCAAACCGTGCTATGCATAGTACCGTAGCCTCACTCTATAACCTATATATATATACACACCTGGGGGTCCCGAGTATCATAAAAGTAATTACCTATATATACCTATATGATAGAATTATCAATTTGAAAAAAAAAAAAATTCAATCACAAATTCATTGAAAAAAGTACCTTTCATACAACACATTAAGAAAAGAAAAGAACAAGAAAAAATATGATTAATTCTCAGTTTCTCACTAATTATTTCTAATTAGGAAATTTTACTTATCTCTCGCCCAGTCCATGATTCATCACTTCACTTCTCTATTGTATTTATAGATATATTTTAGTAAATTGTTAACAATTCATCTGATAGCACAAATCCAGCTCGCTCTCTGTACCATATTCTTATCAGAAAAGAAGAAACTGAACAAATGTATCCCTATTTGAACATGATCACAGCCAATCTGAGAGAGAACTTCAAATGAATAAACAACTTATATCATATAAATAACATCTTATATCATTTAAATATTTAATTAACACATTCAGTTATAACATCACATTTATCTATAACCAGGGGTGGACGGATGAAGGATTTCTGCCGGGGTCAGAAATCGGATTCCACCCATTAGCTAATCGGTTAAATTTATAAAATTAGGGTTCAAATCTCTCACTGGTAAAATTGAAGTTCAACCCGATGAGCAATTAAATTGATGGTTTGAGCTGCTGATGAAAATGAGAGGAACTCCACCAGTGAAATTGGGTTTGCTGTAGCGGTGAAATATACTTTTTTTTTGTTAATGTCCGCTGGCAGCGAAGAGAGCAGCCTGTTTTTTTTGTTAATCTATCATTTTTTATCAATTCTTGGCCCGTTTGATTTCAGAGAGAGAAGCCCGTTATTTTAAACTGTGCTTGGCCCGAAATTAGAGAGGGCTTGGCCCGTTATTCTTTTTTTTTTTTCCAAACTGTGCTAAAGTTGAAGAAAATTTGGACTTATTGGGTCTAAGGAGGGGCAATTTAATTTCCGGGAGAAGCAAAATATAATTGGGGTTATATTTTTTCACTGAATTTCAAAATTCAGAAGGAGGCTGTTGACCTCCGGACCAATGTGGGTCTGTCCCTGTCTGTACCAAAATATAGTCCTACATTTACCTATACCAAAATATAACCCAATAGTTAGTCTTACAAAATGACCTAATTAACTACGATCTAATTAACTGAATGTTTCACTCCGGTGTCAAATTAATACAAGCTTGTAAGTCTTCTTCCAATCCTTTAACCTTGTTGTACAATACTTCCAAGTTGTCTCTTGCTTTTCTCATAACATGTCAATAATGGAAACACCTATACTTTGTATTTTAGAAAACCTCTACTATTGTTATTCTCATTGTCCGGTCTTAGTCGGTGATGATAGCTTTCGGGTGCTTCTCATTCATTGTTTTAAAAAAGGTTTGAAATAACCACTTGAAAGTATTTGTCCCCTCGGATCTAATAAGTACACAACCAAAAAAGATAGATTTGTTATATGAATAAAATATTAGTGTGGATGTTCATCTATTTGCTGGAGGTTACTAAACTGTCATTTGTCACGAATTGGTAATTCAAATTTGATTTGTTTTAATTAAGTCACTGAACTTTTCATTTGTTTCAATCAAATCACTCTATAATTTTTCCGTCCAAAATACTAACGGAATATGCTCATTCCGTCCAAAATTCTAACAAAATATGTTTATTCCGTTCAAAATACTAACGGAATGAGCATATTCCGTTTAAAATATTAACGGAATGAGAATATTCCGTTAGTATTTTGGACGGAAAAGTTATAGAGTGACTTGATTGGAACATATGAAAAATCACTTGACTTTATTGGAACAAATCAAACTTGGATTATCAATTTGTGACAAAAGACAGTTTAGTGACCTCTAGCAAAATTTAACCCATATTACATATATCCATGTGCAATTTCACAATATATTAACTTCATATTTCATTTACACGCCTATATGCCTATATCATTTGATCATAATTATTGAATTTGGACTTGGTTTAAAGGAATCTGGCTCCCTTTGAATTTGGTTTTGGTTTGAATGATTTCTAGGAGTTTCCTAGATTTTAATTGAGTTTCTTAGGTTGCAACTTGCAACCAAAACTCAATTTGAGGTTCGATGATTTTTTTTTTTTTGGAATTTATTTGGGTTTTTTTTTAACTTTTCTGTGGAGTGTATATATAAATGTATTGGAGTTAATTGGGCCTTATAGGAATTTATTTGGGCTATTCTGGGTTTTGTAGGATTTATTTGGGTTATTCTGGGTTTTATAGGATTTATTTGGATTACTCTTCAGGTCAGAAGGGTATTTTTGGAATTGTAAAACTTTCTCAGGAGCTTATAGGTAAGTTTCTGAGGGCCAATAGCTAATCAAAGAGTTCTTTAGGGGTCAATTGGTTATTTTTCATCTCCTAAGGCCCTCTCTATGAGGCATGAAAACCTAGAAGGTTTTATGTGAATATTTCCAGGAACAGCGCTTGAGATACTTCAGTTTCTTCGGGTTTTCGCATATATAGAGGAGGGATCAAGTTACACAAAGTTACCACAACTATTTTTTACATTTTGAAATTCCAAATCGTCGATCAAAACCGTTCAACATGATCTCTATAATAAAATATGCTTCTAGATCAAATTTTATATATTTTTTAATTTTTATACTATTTATTAAGTATTTTACAAAAACTAGTCAAATTCAGACCATTTAATTTTGTACTCATCTTAATAAATAGTAAAAAAAATGTAAAATTTGATCTGGAAGCACATTTTATTGTGGAGATCATGTTGAACGGTTTGGATCGACGATTTGGAATTTCAAAATGTAGAAAATGGTTGTGGTAACTTTGTTGTAACTCAAAATTGTTGTAACTTGATCCCTCCTATATATATATATATATATATATATATATATATATATATGAGGAGGGCTCAAATGCCCCAATGCTTCATGCTCCATTCGTGCTCCAACATCTATATCTTCAAATGCAAAGTTCAAACAGATAATCCGAACCGATCAACATGATATCCATGTTAAAATATGGTTGGGGACCAAATTTTATATTTTTTGGAATTTTTTTACTATTTTTTAAGATAGGTACAAAATCATTGTTTTTAGATGGTCCAGAATTTTCTGATTTTGTACCTATCTTAAAAAATAGTAAAAAAAATTCCAAAAAATATAAAATTTGATCTCCCAATCATATTTAACATGGATATCATGTGATTGGTTCGATTATCTGTTGAACTTTTGTATTTGAGAATATAGATGTTGGGCACGATAGGGGCAGAAGCATTGGGGCATTGGAGCCCTCCTCTATATTATATATATATATATATATATATATATATATATATATATTAGTAGTTATATAGCTGTGCTATGGTGAGTTGTGAATGAAGATGTTATTTGTACTGTCAGCGTCATATTTTCATTTTGAACATCCAACAACCGATCCGAACCGCTCAACATGTTCTCTATTATTGAAATATGCTTGGAGACTAAATTTTACATTTTTTGGAATTTTTTTACTATTTATTAAGCACTTTGAAAATCGCTGATCCGGTGGTCCAGAAAATTTTACTGTTTTTTACTGGTTCACAGTGGATCAGCGATTTCAAAGTGGCTTAATAACATAGTAAAAAAATTCCAAAAATGTAAAATTTAGTCTCCAAGCACATTTCAATATTTAGAAAAAGTTGAACAGTTCGGATCGGTTGTTTGAATTTTCAAAATGAAAATATGGCGTAACGTTTTACTTCCAACTCACCATAGCCTATATATATATATAGGAGTTGGCTACGGTGCTATGCGTAGCATAGAGGGCCTCCGTGCTACGGCTCAATATTTGAGTTTTCAAAATTCTAATGGTCGATCCGAACCGCTCAACATGATCTCCATATGAATATGTACTTGCAAACCAAATTTTACATTTTTTAAAATTTTTTTACTATTTTTTTAGATAGGTAGAAAATCACTTGATCTGAATGGTACAGAATTTTCAAATCAAGTGATTTTCTACCTATTTAAAAAAATAGTAAAAAAATTCTAAAAGATGTAAAATTTGATTTGCAAGTACATATTCATATGGAAATCATGTTGAACGGTTCGTATCGACCGTTTGGATTTTGAAAACTCAAATATTGAGCCGTAGCACGAAGGCCCTCTATGCTACGCGTAGCATATTAGCCAGATTATATAATATATATATATATTATATTATATATTATTATATAATATATATATATGCAGGCACAATTTGTTAAATATACAAATTCATTCGACAGTTGCTAAAAATATCCATTGACAGTGAAAAAAACAATTAATTCCTTAATTTCAAATATCAAATTAACTTAATTCACAATAAAAAACAAAGTACATATATAATCATAATTTTACAAATTAAGAAATGGGAACACTTGGTAGATAATAAAGAACACAACACTTAATTATTTGCCATAATTCTTTTATGATGAGGTAAAATAAGAACTAATTGTGACCATAGTGACAAATTAATTATTCGGGTTCGGTTCGGCAGGGTCAAAAATTCGTGATTCGGAAATAATTCGGATATAATTCGGGAATGATTCGATATTACTGAGAAGCAAAAAAAAAATTCCAAAAAAATATATATACTTATTTTAATTTTTCAACTTTTTAATAAAATTTGAAGGAAAAAAAAATGTTAGTGCTAAAAATTTGATACATATAATATTTGAAATTAGTTAATTAAATATTTGATTTAAATCAAGGGTACCACTGAAGTTGATACATATCATATTTTATCATAGTACCCACGTGATGGAGTCAGATATGCTTTTCAAAATTCAAAAATTTGTCTAAGCTTCACCCACGTGGTGGGGTCATGCCATGTGAATTTCATTCATGCACGGACTACAAAGTAAAAAGTACAGAGTACAGACTACAAAGCAACGACCTTATACGCGAATAATTCGAATAAAACGCGAATAATTCGTAAAAACGTTTTATTCGCGTTTTATTCGCGAATTATTCGGTAAAAGTTCGGTCAAACGTTTTATTCGCTGTTCGGTTCGGAAAACCCCAAAAAACGTTTTATTCGCGAATAAAACGCGAATGTTATTACTATGATTGTGACCATCAATACCAACAAATCCATGGCCAACAACTACATATGTGTCCATAGATTCGTCGTCAACTCTATCGCTCTCGTCGTGGAATTCGACATGAATGCTGGTACTGTCGCCACTTAGTTCCCGTCGGCCTCCGACACCTCCTTCAACACCGAGAGAACTAAGATGCTTTGTTATACTAACAATGATGATTAACAAAACAAAGCATGACATCTTACTAGAAGCCATTTTTGCTTATATATATATGAGTTGGGCTACGGTACTTCGTGAAATAAAGCGAGTATTTTACTTGACGTCTATATCTTCAATTTTAAAGCTCAAAATATCGATCCGAACCGTTCAAGTTTATCTTCATATTAAATTGTGCTTCGAGACCAAATTTTATAATTTTTAGAAAAATTTTACTAATTTTTTTTAGAATTTTTTAAAATCACTGTTTTTCAGAAAATCGTGAACCATAAAAAATAAGTGATTTTAAAAAATTCAAAAAAAATAGTAAAAAATTTCTAAAAATTGTAAAATTTGGTCTCCAAGCACAATTTAATATGAGATCAACTTGAACTGTTCGGGTCAACGTTTGGAACTTTAAATTTGAAGATATAGATGTGAAGTAAAACACTCGCTTTACTTCGCTACTTCATGAAGTAACGTAGCCCAACTCTATATATATATATATATCACTATTAATTTTCAATTTCCAGCTTAATTGGTTTGTCAAAATTTGCATTGATCCCTAGCTCCTTGTATACACAAATTACGTCAGCGCTCTTTTACAGATTGGTGTGCTTCCAACATGATTTATATTATATTTGCAAATTGTTGATTCGGAAATCAAATGAATCAACCACTTAAATAAAATATAGTAAATTGTTGATTCGGAATTTTGATCCTTCTTTGTTAAAAAAATGTTTCTGATTACAATCACATCTCAGATTTTGAGTGTGGAATTTTTCCAATAGAAAAAAAAGAAAAAAAAAGAAAAGAAAGATATGCTTTGGCTTCCTTTGATCCTTCTTTGTTAAGAAATAAATCGTGGGTACAAAAACTTTTTGAGTACTTGAGAGTAGGTCCGATGGGCATTAGACCTACTTTGGTTCGATGGGTTTAATCACCATCGATTTGCTTTAAGTCGTGCAGAACGCTTTAAAATTCGTGTGTGTCTGTTTCAATTTTCGTGCTCACAAATCTTAAATTAGATCGGACGGTCATCATGCTCGTTGAACCTAAAAGTAGGTCCCATGGACATCGGACCTACTCCGTTCTCCTTTTTGAGATGGTGGGAAGAGAAGGAATTAATAAAAAACGAACTTATTTTTATTATTAATTCTTACTTATCTTCTCTTACATAACAACATAATTCTGCTTCTTTTATAATCTTAAACATCATATATAAGAAGAATCTACAAATTCGTACAACATTAAAAAAATAATTCTAAACAACACAGTAAATTTTTTATGCGAATCGGACGGAAGAGCTGCCCATCGAATTCAAATTCGGTCTGATGGGCATCAGAGCTACTCTGCTTTCTTATTCCTCTATTCCTCATTCCTATTTCAAAGTGCAAGTTATATATTGCAACTAATTTTTTTTTTGAGACAAAAATATGGGTCTCGTTCTCATCTTTATATAATTAAGTTGTTGCAATTATTGTTCTGTGTTCTTTTTTTTTAATTAATTTCCCATGAATTTTATTTTGTAGTATCTCACTGTGAAAACAAAAAAGAAACATTAATTAGTAGGACTGCACACAACAAGCCAAACAATTAATTTTAATTTATTCCCCATGAATTTTATTTTGTGGGACTGCACACAACAAGCTAAACAATGTTTAAAATCAATTACACATATCTGATCAATACACAGTATTAATCGATCAAATCTTACAAGTTTGGAAAATTAAAATAAAATAAGATGATCACACCCATTAAAGAAACATCTGATATATTAAAAGTTTGCATAAGAATTGGTGGTGCATGTATATGACATTCACAAGTGAAGAAATGCATATAAAACCCTTAATTTATGATATTCACAAGTGAAGAATTTAATACAACTTGACTCTTATTTTAATTGCAATACGACAAATAGGACACTTTTCCAAGGTGTTGCCACAATTACAGCAGGTCTAATTAAGAAAAAAAAAAACATAAAATCAACTTGTTAGTGAAAATTACTTTCAATGTAAAGATATAAATCAGCAAATAAAATATTGCTCAGTTGCACAAAACAGTGAAGTTATATATCTGGATTATTTATTTTGAATTAATATTCAAAGAGAGGCTAAGGTACTATGCATAGGTGCAGATTGGTATGTACTATGGATCAATATCTCTTATTTCAAAGTTCAAACAGTCAATTTTATATTTTTTAATAGGTATAAAATCACTCTTTTGAATGGTCCAGAATCTTTAGATCGAGTGATTTTCTACTTATGTAAAAAAAGTAAAAAAAAAAATGTTAAATGTAGTCTGAAAATACATTTTCATATGGAGATCATGTTGAACAGTTCAGATCGATTGTTTTGGACTTTGAAAATAGAAATATAAATCCATAGTACGGATCGATGTGCGCTATACATAGTACTGTAGCCTCACTCATATTCGAATTATAAACCAAAATATTGAATGTTGATCTGATATGAGATTATAACAGTAGATAAGTTTGATAACATAAAAGGAACACATAAGTACCTGGTGGCCACATCCAAAAGCCATATCCTTTGGATTTACAAGGCAGATGGGACATACATGCTGTTGAATATTAATTAACAAAACCAAATTAGATTAATGAAATTTTATAAGAACAATTTTTGAGAAACCAATTAAAATTAAATAGGCAATTCGGCACAGCGAGTGAGTATACCTGATCTTCAGAATTAGAACCAGAACCAGGTGCAGGAGATGTACTGCTGCTGCTACCTGTGTTTAATTGTTGAACTGTATCCTGTTTCTGTTTCATGAATTGTGATGTACTGCTACTGGTAAGATTTGCACTGATATTTACAGTACCAGTAGGCGGAGGAAGGGGAACTCTACTTGGGCATCTCCCGGTTTGACGACTGTTTTTTTACACAGATTTTTTCACAAGTTAATAAAAATTTCATTTTACCATTTTTACGATGCTATATACATACATATATATGTACCCTAAAATTTGAAGCCCCATTATTGCTTTATACTGTGAAGGGATTTCCATCAAAGCCGCAAGAGCGAATTCAGCCTCTTTTCTCGGTTGAGGAATGCGTTTAGACATTATCTCTGTGAAGTTCACAAACTACATGAAACAATATTTCATGATTAAAATTGTCAATTAAATATGCATCTTTTAAACAACAATTTATTTTCTTAATATATATTAATTATTAAATTAACATACTTGAAAGTTGTCGAATGATCTTGCGGGGATATTATCGTCGAATTCTCTCATCATATCCCAGGGGCCATCTCCTACTCCAACTAGAACAATGGATAAAGGGAATTCACTGCACAAATCAAAAGTATCTAGTTTGTAAAATTTCAAATTTATTTATGGACATGAAATTAAGTGACTATAAGTCTATAATTGTAACACTATGCAAAATACATAAATGGAAAAATAGTTGAAGGTATTATACGAAATGCATGAATATGTTTTCTATCAAAATAAGTAACAATTAAGGAACAATATTAATTTTCTGAATAGATTAACAAGACAATCAAGTAATTTGAGATTAATTACCATAAACAAATCATTTGGAAGTCTAATTAACCGAAATAAATATATATATGGTGTTAATTAAAGTTTTAAAATATTTAAAAAAATTATATCATCTGATAACTGAGAATGAAATAGATTGCAAGATACATGAATCAATTTAATTGGAATAGTATACAATAATCAATTTATTAAGTGGAGAAATAGTTACATGTGGGACTATTCTATAAATTTTGGAAACTTGAAGGTTGAAATTGAAATATCACATGGGGACCCACATGGCAGGATCATTCCCTTCTCTCTCTTGCGTGGCAAAGCCACTTTGCTCCAGCAGCTGCAAAGCCGATTAGAGAGCTGCTTGTTCTCCAATCAATTAATTGCTGTATTGTTATCTTCTCCGAGAGGTTTAGTCGGTCTTTGAACACTACTCTCTCTTCCCTATTTTCTCTTTGCTGTTGCGCAAGGAAATTGAAAGAAGCTTCTCTTTGGTTGACCAAGTACTTATATGAATTGAGAGTGAAGTGATGTGTGTGGTTACTCTCTCTATTAGCGCATCTACCACTGCTTTGTGGGGAATAACTTTAGAGAAGATTGAAGAGATGATATGTTAAGGAGGAAAAAACTATTGGTGATCTCACATGTTGTCCTATGATATCAGATGCGCGGTTATTGGATTAGTTTGAGATTCATGACTAGAAATTAAATCGTAACTCGCTGTGCATTTTGAATATTTAATTTACTGCATTGATTGAACTATTGTATCATATGCATAGTCCAATACAATTGAAACTGAATTACAGGTAAGTCTGTTGACTGTCATATTGATATTGTTTATCGATTGATTGATTCTTATTGAAATCTGATTAATTGAAATCACAGTGATTGAATTAATTGAATATTGAATATTGTAATCCTTGAACCTCCATATAGTGGAGAAAAATGATTAATATATTGTAAAGTCTAGCTAGCTACTAGACTTTACTCCATGACCCTTATGCGCATATGGTAAATGGCCCCAACTGAACCCAGTACCGGTTGGGTAGGGGATATTGAATAAATTGGAATTGTGACTGACTAATGAACTGTGGTAACTGTCTTATCAATGATTTTCTTTCTGATAATGACAGTATTGTGATATTGATTTCATATTATTTCTGTTAACCAATTGTCAGGATAGTTAGAACTGTCTTATCATTGATTTTCTTTCCGATAATGACAATATTGAGATATTGATTATATATTGTTTTTGTTAACAAATTATCAGAATAGTTAGAACAGTATAAGTCATAACACGACATATACATGTTATTGTATCTGTCAGTGTTACCAGACTAGAAATTGTAAAGTTAAGAAACCAAACGTTACCAGACTTTATGGTTTAAAAGATTTTGACCCAAACCATTTATTCTGATAAGATTCTTAGAGTTCTGAATTATTTATGTAATTTTTGTTGTTCAATTGGGTACTGTTATTGAGCATTTGCATTCGTTATTATGAAATGAGCTGTTAATTTCTCGTGCGGAGATTTCATTCTGAATATGAATTTTCTTCGAATCAAATAACCTAAGTGGCAATTAGCATTGGGGAATAATTTATTATTTCTCACGCGTTTCCTCTTGTGGGATTCACAGGTTTGTTAGACGAAGACCGAGAAACGTTTTTGGGACAATAATTGACAGCAGGGACACCTAAAGGTATGAGATTTGGAATTATTTTATCTGACATGGTGCAGAGAGTATTTCTCTAGCATCATCCACTGTAAAATGTCAGATAACTATTGTAAACAAATTGGGATGTGGGAAAATAATGAATATTATTGGCAATGCATAAAAAGATTCATGTCTTATGTTACATATATTGAATGGTAAAGGTGCACGGTAGAATGGTCGCACCTCCGGATCGGGGGTGTGACAATAATTAAATGAACTGTACCTGGCTTTGACAATAGCATCAGTAGTCAAGCGCTCCTGTGGACTTAGTTGCCCATCTGCAGTGTCTGTGCTCCTAGTTATCTATACAACATTAATATCAGATGAGAAACAAAATTAGAACTTGTTTCAGTTAATTAATATTATGCTTAATTATTACTTTACTATAGCAGAATTTTAATTAAATTTCAGTTGGGATTTGGGAACATATATAACTGATTAGAGATATCATTACATGTATAATAGCATGGTTAGAGATGTAGACAGATGTATATACCTGACCATCTGCAATTATAAGGAGAACATGGTATTGGCCACCACTACTTTCAACAACTGTCATTGCCATTTCAATTACTGGAGCAAAGGAAGTAGGACCTGTGGAATTAAACAGCACAAAAAATTAATTAATATAAGATATATGTACAAATAATCAATCAATATATATATATATATATAGAGTATGGCTAAATTGCTGCCGGCAGCATTTCGGCGAGGTGCTGCCGGGGGCAATTCGGTCATTTCCGGTGTTCAAACAACAAATTTTTTTATACAGATATTCAATCTATATTAAAATCTACTTGGAGACCACATTTTACATTTTTTGGAATTTTTAGCTATTTATTAGGCCACTTTGAAATTGGCTGATCCGGGTGAACAGTGCAACAAATTCTGGACCATGTGATCTGGAATTTTCAAAGTGGCTTAATAAATAGTAAAAAAATTCCAAAAAATGTAAAATTTGGTCTCCAAGTAGATTTTAATATTTAGAACACGTTGAACTGTTCGGATTTTCTGTTTGAACAACAGAATGACCGAAATGCCTCCGGCAGCACCTCGCCGAAGTGCTGCCGGCAGCAACTTAGCCATACTCTATATATATATATATTTTTTTACAGTACCAGCTAATCTTGTATGTGGTATGAGTTCCCGGTATCGCTTTAGCGCCTCAGCAGTTCCATTGCATGGTCTTTGATCATGATAAAAGCTAAATACATCCCTATCATGTGTTGATTCTATAAGAAAAAAGAATAATAGAGAAATATTTCATTTAAAATAAAATGAAGGCATGGAGATGTTTTTTTCTTCCTGAAGTATATATTAAAGAAAAGAAGAAGCCTACCATCTCCAAATCCAAAACAGGGGATCAAATTATCATCATCAAATTTAGACATGGTTTCTCCAATAATTGTAATTGCTTTTTCATATGGATTAAGAGAATCACCGATATGATGCAAGCTTAATCCGTTAAACGAATTCTTTCCTGTTGATAACAACTTCTAGTTAGTCAATCGTATTTGCAACAAAATTGAAAATAATCCATACATGTAAAAAGATTCATTTATAAATAAAATTGTACCAGTCCATTCATTGCTTTTAGTGAAATCAATGCCTATAATTAAATTCGACGATTCAAGTCCTGCTTTCGCAAGTTCTGTAGTGACCTGCCAGTATCGATCGATCACATTTTAGTAACAAATGAAATGAATAGATGGAATATAGCATGTTCAACATCAGAATTCAGAACCATGATTTAGTAATCTCGATATATATTAATATTATTATATCTTTATCAGTGGACAAGTTATCAGTATCATAAGCTTTTGTGATAAGATCACAAACTCTTGTATTTTCGGAAAAATGTTTGTCATATATATATATATTTACAATTTTTTTTCTTAATTATTTAACTTTGACAATAAAATGATGGAAATATCATCTGTAAATGTAATGATGTATATATATGCTGGAGATGAACAGACTGATCGATCAATCACATAAAAAATTTGGGTCAGTACTCAGGCTGGCCTCAATGCCAGCAAATGTTTCTAGTGTTGTCCTGATTATTGTCAGAAAATTTCATTTGAGTTTATGGAATAAACAAAAAGAAGCAAGGTAATTAATTAGGTATGCTAATTTAAATAATCTGCATTTCCTTCTTCTTCAGACTCCATTTTCTCCAAGTGCAAATTTTACTAAAATAGGCTTTTAAGGCTTAAATTATGCACTGATTTGAACAACTTAGTCTTTAAAATTAATTGACATTTGATTTTAACAATTCAAATAATCATCAAAACAATTGACATCAATTTGAAGAATATATGTGTGGATCAGTTCGAACCGGAAATTGGTCCTTCGTGTCAGTTGGATTTTGCCACCTCTAATTACCATTCTTTAGTCTTTACCTTGGATGTGAAAGGTATATTGTCTGCTCTTGTAGTTGTTCATAACTCAAATAGTCGAAACAAACTCTACTAAACGACTGTAGTTGTTCGTAAAACACTTAAAACAAAAGAGATAATGCCCATAAAATATATATATATATATATGTCGGTTTAATCCTTAATTCATCGCTTCCGCATCTTCAAATGTTGTCTATTTGCAGTTATTATTTTCCAGCAAGACTATTACTAAAATTACCTGCTCCATGGAATCGTATGAGTCCTGTATAGACGAGTAAGGCCGCTTCATACTGGTTTTGTGCCTTTGCTGAGACTCGGTGAAGTTTGCCTGGAAACCAGCTTTGTATCATCAGGTGTATCAGTGAAAACCAAACTGATAGAAGAACCGAATTTAGGTGAAGAATATATAGAAGAAATGAATAAGAATTATAAGAGATGAATAGAAAATTGAAGTACACTACATGCATGAAGAGTTCTATTCATCTTATAATTTTGGTTCTTCCAGGAAATTTACAAATTAAAGAGGAAGCCTTGTCATTGATTACACAGCTGGGACCTATTCTGACATTAATTCCTTCCAGGAAACTTCCAGAAGTTTATTATTAGGAAACATGACAACACCTTTGATAGAGATAGGTTAATTAAATATTATTTGACTTCAATTAATTGCATGCTAATTATATAACTAGGGAAAATGTTTGAAAAATAACATTTTAACGATATTAGTGTTATTTCAACCTATATAACTCTCATTTCAAAATCTATTGAATCGACTTCAAACAGTGAATTCAAACTGTTTAAACCAATCTACTTTATTAGTTGTGTGTTTACATGCAAAATTTATAATTTTTCGAATTTATTTAGAATCAAGTCAAGCAGTCAAATGTGAGAGCATTTAAGTTAATTTTAATGGATTTAATTTTCAATATTTTTGATCGCTTGACTTGATACTAAAGTAACTCAAAAAAATAAAAAAAATTGCATGTAAACACATCATTCATAAAGTAAATTTATTTGAACGGTTTTAGAGTTAATGTGTCATAATTAATAATTTTAGTTAATTTTGCTTATTATGTTGAACTGTATAATTTCAATGTTATGCACGCTCATAATTAGCTGTATTATTATACAATTGGAGGCAATATCTCATTTCTCAAAGTATAAATAAGCAAAAAAAAAAAAAGGAAAAAGCTGGATGAGCCAGGCACCAGTATTTTTTGAATGTTATACTTTGTCAAAATAAATTAAATTATATTTTATTTTCTCAAAGTATAAAGGCGGTTCCTGTTTCTTCTTTTTTTAATTAACTCGAGTATTTCCGAATAATTAAAATTTAGATATTTTCTGTAATGCATGGAGTTATCTGTAACAATTCTATATAAACCCAGGAGTACAATATATAGATAAACCCAGGAGTACAATATATGGAGTTATCTGGTTCGATGGGTTTAATCACCATCAATTTGCTTTAAGATTCGTGCAGAATGCTTTAAACTTCGTGCATGCCTGTTTTAAAATTTCGTTCGCACAAATTTTAAATTAGATCGGACAATCATCATGCTTCTTGAACCTAAAAGTAGATCCGATGAGCATCGGACCTACTCCGTTCTCATAGATGAAACAGTAACGAAATAAACAGCCAACTGCCAAGTATGAATAAGTAGCTACTTTTTTACAATAATAAAAAGAAAAATGATTGATTCAGGAGAGGAAAAAGCATGTTTTTACCAGTGACATCATCCCTCTGATTACTGATTACGTCACCTTTGGCGTAAATATAAATGATGCATGGAGACGAAAAATTTTGTTTTTTTTTTTTCAATTTTTCATAAATTTTTGATAATTTTTCTGATTTTTTTTTCTAACAAACTTAAAATTTTAATAACATAATCAAACTGTGACAAGTCACATCATATTTAATCATGGCATGTGTAGTCATAATATAACTAACATGTCATGATTATTTTCTAAGTAATTAATCACAACATGGTATAATACATAAACTTAATTTTATCACAATGTAATCAGAGACAGAGTTATTTGATCTCCATTTTTTTTTAAATTGTATTTATGTATGACTTTCTATATAACTTAAGAGTAAAATTAGTGGTGTAATCAGGACTTGAATTAGGGGTAGGCAAAAATCGAATTTGATTTCTTTTTATTTTTTAAATGTGTTTGGGTTCGAATCGCCTCATAACTTCCTTTTCGCCTCTGCCTAAGTCGTCTACCAAATCGCAACTCTACCTATCGAATCGCGCCTCTCTTCCCCCCTCCGCTAGAACCGCATTCTTTTTTTTTAAATCGCGCTTTTACTCCTTCAGAATTGCTCTCACTTTGTTCCTTTTTTTTTCTGACGAATACTGTCTGATGAGAAATTAGAGACAGACAAACCTCATCAATCTATATAGAGTAATTTATTTTCAATTTCTAAGGTAGAGAACGAACACGTATCCTCTGCATTAACTCAAAAGGAAATCTTTTGAGTTAATGCATCTCGGCCGTTTGATATTAAACAGAGCCAATATGGCTGTCTGATTTTAACAGAGAGGCTCTTTAATATTAGTACGGATCTAATTTGCACAGATCTTAAAATGAATCAGATGGTCCAAATGCATTAACTCAAAATTCCCTTTTGAGTTGATGCAGAGGATACAAAATCGGTAGAGAACTGGCTCCGCCACTGATAAAATGTCATCTTACTATAAAAAAAATATATGTGATTGACCGACCCTATATGTGTTGACCCTATATGTGTTAACACGTAACTCAAGTCAAAACATCCACAAATTTACATCTCACCGGTGATGTAACTCTGGTTACATCATCTCATCTGAGTTGAACTATAACAGACGGAGACCAAAAGTTTTTTTTTTATTATTACATCTACAGATCTACTGCGCGCTTATTAATAAAGTTGACTCCAACAAGTTTTTTTCTTTTAATTTTCCACTCTTTTTCTGTTAGGTTGGTTCCCGACATTTTTATTAATATCCAAAGTTAATTACAAATTAATAAATATACTCAGAATCAGTGGTATTTCGAAAAATGTCCAAATCGATGCCGGTTTTCTCTTCCCCCAGAAGCCGGTCAGAATCTGGCCGGTTTCCTCAATTTTTTTTTAATGTTTTCTGTTTAGATTTTATGTTGTACTATTATTGTTATTTTCGAAATTTCGACATTTTCGAAATTATTTTCTGTTTAGAATTATGTTCAAAATCTGGCCAGTTTGAATATTTTTCAAAATTTTCACTAATTCTGGGTATATTTATTAATTTGTAATTAACTTTGGATATTAATAAAAATGTCGGGGTTGGTTCTGTCACTTTTGTAAAGGACAAGCAGGGAACCTACTTGATTATAACATTACTGTTAATGTAGTACACTCAAAAGAAAAATACATTTATAAAGTGACCTTCCAAGAAATTTGGTCGACACAAATTCCTACTGATAGCAAGGAAGATCAGGGGTAGATGCAGAATTTTTGTCAAGAAGAAATAGAAGTCGGGTTCAAATAGTATACTATTTCAATTTATTAACTAATCAGGTACTAGATAAAAAACAATAAACATAATAAAAACAATAAAAATAGTACACTTACATAATGAAAACAACAAAATAATATCATTTTACATATTAAAAAACAACAAAGTTGGTCCGGATTCATAAATTTCTATGAATTTTTTATAAAAACAACAAAATTTCTCATTAACAGTGCTTTTGAACTGGTTTGATAGACTTTTCAGTTGTAGAGATCGAGAAATAATTTCTAAAAAGGAACAAAGTGATACCATATCCATGCTGAATTTTAAAATCCAAAGAATCCGCCCCTGCTGTATAGCAGACAAGCAGTAAGTCTTGTCCATTTGTGAGAGAAATGCAGACTGATTCTGGGGTCTCCCAATTCCCTACAATACACTACACTCTGTACTAGCAATACTTCATGGAGAAGCCGGTCCCACAAATTAAGTGCTTTTCTTAATTTTCATCACCAAATTAAAATTTCCCCACCATTAAGGGTATGTTTGGTTGGGTTGAGAATAGACTATTCTTTTGGTTAGGCTATTCGGAATAGCTTATTTAATGTTTGGTTGGATTAGAATAGTTATAATGGTAAATTCAAATTTTTTGTCTTATTAGAATAGGCTATTCATAAAAGTTTTGAGATTTGGCTATTCTAACAAGACAAACAATATCTATTCTTGATTTGACTATTCTAACTATTCTTATTTTGCAACCAAACATTACCCTACACTAAGCGACTGAACTGATATTTTTTTTCAGCTAGCCTTTCTAACATTCTAAGTATTTGACCTGTCAATCACACGAATGCGTATCCTCAGCATTAACTCAAAAGATAATCTTTTGAGTTTAATATGTGTCGGCTGTCTGATTAGGATTGGAGCCAATCCGGCCCCCGCCTATGGCACACGGGGCCCTTTAATACTAGTGCGGATCTCAATCAAACAGTTCAGATCTATTAATGCACAGTCAGTTAATGCAGATCTATTAACACCAACTCCAAAACCTATTGAATTGACTTTAAACGGTGAATTCAAACCAATGTACTTCATTAGTTGTATGTTTACATGCAAAATATAAAATTTTTGAAATTTATTAAGTATCAAATCAAGCAGTCAAAGATGAGAGTTTTTAAGTTAATTTTAATGGATTCATTTTCAACATTTTTGACTGCTTGACTTGATACTAAAATAACTCAAAAAAATAAAAAAATTGCATGTAAACACATCATTCATAAATTAAATCGGTTTGAACGGTTTGAATTAGTCTTTTGAAGTTTCTCCAATAAGTATTGGAGTTGATGTCGTATGACACCGATGTCATACTAACCGAACTTGTTATTAATAAATTTAGTTAATTAGTACCCATGAATTATACTTTGTCTGGCAAGACTATATGATAAAATATTAAGTTTAATTCTGCTTATTATGTTGAACCGTATAATTTCAATGTTATGCACGCTCATAATTAGCTGTATAATTATTATACAAATGGTTAAAGAGAGGAAAAAGACATGTTCTTACCAGTGACATCATCACTCTGATTACGTCAGCTTTGGCGTAAATATAAATGATGCAGACGAAAAGGCACCAGACACGGGGAAATCAGATCCTCTCCGGTACTGTAAAGAACAAGCAGGGAACCTAAAGTGAGGAGAATCTTTTCCTCTCTTTAACCATCTGCGCTAGTTAGAATCTCTAAAGTGAGGAGAATCTTTATATAGTACCTGAGAGGATACGTGACCATATTTTATATTATTATTTTCAATTTATTTTTCATAACTTTTTTATAGTTTTTCTTATTTTTTTCGTATTAACAACCTGAAATTTTTAAAAACATAGTTAAAGTTCGATCAAACTGTTATAATCACGTCACATTTAATCATGACACCTGTAGTGATAACGTGATTAACAATTTATGATTATTCTCTGAGTAATTGATCACAACATGATATAATACGTAAACTTAACTTTATTCCTATACAAGAAAGGGGAGGTAACACAGTTGGCTAGAAAAAAGTTCTAGAACGGTTACTTATTAAAAAGTCAAGAGTTCGATTCTCCCTCACGACTTCACAGTTTTTGTGAAGGTTTTTCAAAAAAAGTTTTATCACTATATATATAATCAGAGATGGAGTTATGTACAAGCAATGAAAGTTAATTAACCTCTTTTTTTTAAAACAAAATATATTTATATATGACTTTCTATATAACTTAGAATAAAATGTTATGATACTGTAAAAAAAAAAAATTTATATGATTGACTGATCCTATATGTGTTGACGATCTATTAATACCACATAACACGTAATTCAAGTCACGATGTAATTAGTCAGTCCACGAATTTATATTTCAGTGGTGACATAACTCTGGTTGCATCATCTCATCTGACGTAACAACAACAGACAGAGACCAAAAGTCTTTTTTTGGTTTATTACATGTACAGATCTACTGCCCACTTATTAATAAAGTTGACTCAAGCAATTAAGTTCTTTTTTCTTTTAATTTTCCACTCTTTTTCTGTCACTTTTGTAAAGAACAAGCAGGGAACCTACTTCCCTATAACTCTTTTTCTGTCACTTTATATATAATTTTCCGGATATGGATATGATCGGATATCAGCCGGATACATATACGGATATGGATCGGATCGGATATTTATAAAATAATATTAAAAAATATCAAAGTTCATAATATTTATCTAATTTTAATGGTGAATAACAATATTTTTTCATAATGTATATTAAAATATATGATATATATCTACTATTCGGATACGGATAATTGAAACGTAAAATCATATCAGTATCCATATCCACACGGATATTCGGATATTGGATATCCACATCTAATTTTTCGAATACGGATCGGATATTATCCATACTGTTTTCACCCCTATATATAATTATATATAAAGTGACCTTCCAAGAAATTTGCTCCACATAAAATTCCAATTTATTGGGAGAAAGACCAGCAAACAAATGAAAAGTCAATCACTATACTTGAAAGGGAAATTGTAATGCACATCTGACTTTTATCTTTAAAACCACTATTCAAAATAAAATAAAATAAAACATATTTGTTAAAAAATGAGTGTATCAAATTTTTATCAATTGAGAAATCATTTAGCTTTGTACAAATATTTTTTTAACATGTGACTATTTGATGAATGACCAATTATAAATGATGAAGAACACATCTAGAATTTTACTTATAAAATTTGAAAACAAAAAAGGTTATAATATATTAAGATCATAATAATTTTCAGCACCCAGAAATATTGACTGGATACAAGACTCGATTCAAATTCAAAAGGAGCGGGCCAGAACAATTTTTTTCTCTTAAAATGAAGCCCAATAAAATACTTGGCCCAAACACAATTAAAAACCCAAAGAAAAAAAGCGAAAACATAAACAAGACTCGATTCAAATTCAACTCAACTCGTGAAAAAAATACATCATTGGACCTAATTTCTTTGGGGCCCAACTATTTCGGGTAATTAGTGACCGCTTTAAAGCATCTACATCCCTGGTACTATTGGAGTTTCTAATCTGATGTAACAGTTTCTAATTTAGTTTTAAGAATGTGGAAAGAAACTATGCAGTAAAGTTTTTTTCATTAATAAACTATTTGTAAACTCTATGCTGATCAAATGATTGTCTCAAATTATTTCTCCTTTTTAATTTATTGCTGATGTGGCTTAGTAGAAACTCTAAAATTAATTTCAGAGATGTTGGAGTTAGAAACTTTAGAGACCTTAATTTTAAAAAGTGATTAATAGTTATTTAGAAATTTATTTGAGTTGCTGGGATGTATATGCTCTTATAGCTTTTATTTGAAGAAACTACAAGAGGAGGGTTCAAATGCCACTATGATTTTGTGCTCCAATATGTTTCACATCATTTATCTCTGTTTTCAAAGTCCGAACATTCGATCCGAACCGCTCAACATGATCTTCATAATAAAATATTCTTGGAGACCAAATTTTATAATTTTTATAATTTTTGTACTATTTTTTTACATAGGTACAATATCATTTTTTCGGATGGTCCAGAATCTCTTTAAACTAGTGATTTTGTACCTATCTAAAAAAATAGTAAAAAAATTCTAAAAAATATAAAATTTGGTCTCTAAACATTTTATTATGAAAATCATGTTGAGTGGTTCAGATCGACTGTTCAGACTTTATAAATGAAAATAAATAATGTGGAGCATATTAGAGTACAAAATCATAATTTTGACTCCAAAATTTAAGACAGGTTTCACTATTTTGCCAAGTAGTGTTGAAAGATTCCAGAAAATGACAGGTTCCACTATTTTGCCAAGTAGTGTTATATTTTAAACTAGGAATTTGGCTACTGCTGTCACGCAACCAAATTTGCCTTGCGTTATTATAATCTAATATTATATATATACTACTTGTCTTGTCAGGCAAACCAAATTCTATGTTTAACATACGTAAGATATGGAAACTATAATTGCAAGTGAGGGATTCGGATCTCCAAAAGTAATCCAAATTTTAAATTTAAATTTGATTTCTCTTATTAGAATCTACACGAATGTTAAAACAGCCATGTGAATTCTGACTTGAGCTGAATTGGTCTGAATTCTGATCAAGTGAGGTTTAATAAAATGTCTAGAATTTGACTAATAAATCTGATAATTTTCTTGGTATATAGATCATATGTAGTCATTAAAAGGTACCGGACATATTCTGATCATCTAACTAAAATTTCTCTTATATAATAACAAGTTATTATATCAATTCAATTAATTACATAACAATCAGTGAACTGCGAACTTAGTGCAGCGGCATGATTTCCTTCTTTCTACGAAGAAATCACATGTTTAATTTTTAAAAATAACATTTAAAAAAATATTAAAGTGTTCCAAAAATTCTTTAATAATAATAAAAAAATTTATATAACAATTAGTAAGAAAAGGTAGAGCAAACTGAAGCAGGAAATCCAAACCTGGAACCCAAATACCCAGCAGTACAATAAATAAATGTCTCGTCTAAGACCGTCAAAAAGTTGACAAAAAAAAAAATGAAAGAAAGAGTCGTCTCAGCCTCACATCCTCAGGTGCCTTATCCATTCTCAGTTTCCCTGCAAATTACAATTCAGTGTGCAGTCTGTAAAAGTGTTGTAAATAACGGTATGTATTCATCGGACGGATAGGATACCGTCAAGTAATTAATCAGAAAAAAAAATAATAACTTGGTCCAGAATCTCTTTAAAACAGTGATTTTGTACATATCTAAAAAAATAGTAAAGAAAATTTAAAAAATATAAAATTGGTCTCCAAGCATATTTTATTATGAATATCATGTTGAGAGGTTCGTATCGACGGTTCGGATTTTAAAAATGAAAATAAATAATGTGGAGCATATTGGAGCACAAAATCATGATACATTTGAACCCTCCTCTTATTTTAAAAATGTTGGAAATTTGTCATCTGATTTTGACCTCAAAATTTAAGACAGCTTCCACTATTTTGCCAAGTAGTGTTATATTTTAAACTAAGAATTTGGCTATTGCTGTCACGCAACCAAATTTGCCTTGCGTTGTTATAATCTAATATTATATACTGATAAGCCTCAATGATATATACTTTCGGTCAAGGTTTTACCTCTAAAACTGCACTCAAATCTCTTGTATTTTAGCTTAGTTTAGTATAAAATGCACCGAAGAACCAAGTTACTGCCTTTCCCTTGTTTAAATTGCAGAAATCGAGCAAAAGGAGCAAAACAGCCATTTTGTGCAGGCCGCAAGAATTTTGTGAAGGCCGCACGAGAGGCCACAGGAATTTCGTGCGGGCTGCAGGAATTCTGTGCTAGTCGCACTAAAAAGTCCGAGAGTTTTACGGGTGTTCATGCGGGCCGCAGAGAATTTGTGAAGGCTGCACGATTCCTTTTTCCTTAGCCATTTCCAGCCAACTTCCAATTTCGTGCGGGCCGCAGAGAATTTGTGAAGGCCGCACCAATGCCAATCTTGCCTTATTTCGCTATATCTTCTCAGATTTGCTGCCAGATTCTGGGGGATTGCTTCTCAAGGCACGAAAATAGCAATATATGGGCAGGGAGGCAGCAGGAGAAATCATCTTTCAACTTAGGTTTAATTTACACATCTCTCTACATCTTTTCTCTCTTCTCCTCGTGATCAAAGGCTATTGGAGCGAAGGATTGAAGGATTTCTTGAGCGAGCCAAGGTGAAGACAAGGGGCAGCGAGCGAAGAGATTGGTGTACTCTATTATCTTACTTGTTTTTTCTTAGTTTTTATTATGATTTCTCTTGTATCTTTCTTGGATGTTAGCGCACCCATGAGAGGCTAGATTTCCTCTCTAGGGGCTTAGGCTAAAAATATGAACTTGTGTTGAATCTACTTTAGTTGGATTAATTTCTTTACGATGATTGTTTGCTTGTATGTTTATTCTTATTGATTTTATAATTAATGTGCTTGTGTAGTTTGTGTGCTTGTTAATTAGCGTCCCGCTTAGGTTTAACTGTTGAGTATTTTAGATTTAGGAATTTGGTACTCTTTTTGCCTTTAAAATTTATAAACCTTCGTACTCAATGAATAGGTTAGTTGCAAGCGCACAACCTATCGATTGTAGTATTTAGGTGTCGATCCGCAGGGAGATAGGGAAATACCAATTTTCAATTAAAGAAAACTACTATTAAAACTAAACAATAAAAGTAAAGTGGGGGGTTTTGTTCTAAAATCCTAAGGTTGGGTTCAATACCCGAAAGAGAGGAGTTTCAAACAATAAATGTAAATAAAATAAAGGGAAGAAAGATTGGTTTGTTTTCAAGTTTAAGGAGATCTAGGGGCATTCGGTCTACAATTCCTTGCTAATTCTATTTATTCGGTTTGTTTAAATTCATGTTTGATTTGATGAGGTTTCTAACCTATGTTAGCCTTTGGAACAAATATTAATACAAATACTTCGGGTAGATGGATTAATGTGCCTTGAATTCTAGGGCTGTCACTAACCTAGAGGGATATTTAATCTCATGCTTCAAAGCAATATATCAATATTTGTTCTAAGGTGTCCTAATTAGGATTTGCCTTCGCCTTTCGGTCCTTCACCAAAATCCTAACCTTAATTTCTATAGTTCCGGATTGGATATCAAAGTACGGTCGCTTCTAACCCAATCCTAAGGTGTGTCTTTAAGGTTTCAATTAGTAGTCTCCTACTTGACCAATGCCGAAATTTAATAAACTTAAAGCGGAAAACACGATCAACGCGATTTCAAAACTACTTCAATTCAATAAACCCTAACCAGGTGAACTCAAAGGAATAAGTACTAATGAAATTCATAAAGAATAAATCACAGAAATTAACAATCAAATCCGATAACACAATCATAATAAAAACAAAGATCCGAATAAGCTAGAATTAAACAAGTTCATGCATTGACCTAAACCCCTAGAAAGAGAACTACTCTCTCTTGGAGAGATCCATAACAAAGTTTGGCAAAAACAATAAGAAATAAGATAAAGAAATGATTACACCCTTTCTTAGATCTAAAATCTCGATCTTGCCGACTCCTTGTTTGAATCTTCTTCTTCTCCTTCTTTGAAAAGCCTTCGAGAATTTCTGCAAGATCTCTCTCTCTCAATTTTTGAAAAGATGGATAAAATAATGGATCATTTCTCATGTGGTCTCCTTAGCCTTATATAACATTTTCTGAACTTGGAGATCAAGTCATTTTATTTTCGGCGCCCACTAAGCCTACTAACTTCTATATTTCTAATTCTGTGATTCTGAACTTGGAGACCAAGTTATTCTAATTTTGGCACCCACTAAGCCCACTAACTTTCCATATTTAGCAGTTTTTCAGGCTGATGCGGCCATTGATGTGGATGTACAGAATTATATATTCCGAATTTGGATTTGTTTCCTTCACGAAAGTTGTATATCTCTTTGTCTTGGTTCTGTCAAGCTTTGAATCACCCAAATCGGAGTTCGTGTGACCAAGATATGGCCAAAATACGAACTGTATGTCGCTGAGTGCGGATCGAGTGCGGCCCGAGTGCGTCCGCACTGCGCTCGGACTTTTCTGTTTTCTGTGTCTGATGGCTGAGTGCGTCCGCACTCTGGGTCAGTGCGTCCGCACTGGGCTCGGTTTCTCCTGTTTTGCTCTGAAATTCAAATGGGCATAACTCATGATCCGTAACTCCGTTTTCAGTGTTCTACCACTTTTCGGAAAGCTTGCGAAAAGATCTACAATTTGCTCCATTTCCTGTAACTTAAATAGACTTTGGCAGTAACTTGATTCTTGGATATATTTCATTCTATTCTCTACTAAAATACAAGATATTTGGTGCTATTATGTGATAAAAACTATATCGAATGTGTATATAATTTAGACCTATCATTAACCAACTTAAGATGCTAGGATTAAAGAATTGATGGTACCAAACTATATACATGAATAACCCTAGGATTGAGATTAGAAATGACCAAATCTATTTCTTAGTCCGAAACTACAAGAAACAAATGTTGAATTGAGGTGAAAGACTTAATCGTGAAGCCTCATATTTAATTGGGACCTCTAGAATTAAACCGAATATTGGTATGAAGAACTTAATCGTGAAGTATTGGTATTTAGGAATAAACTAGGCTAACATGTGCTTATGGTCTAGATAGCTAGGGTGAAAGACTTAATCGTGAAGTCCGAATTGTCTAGACACGTAATTAATTCACGAAAGTGACCCTTTTTGATATTTACGGCTTAGAAACCATATAATTGCAAACATGAATTTAGAAACCAATTAAGTGTGGATGTGACCAAGTGATTGTATGCCGATAGCTCTAGACTCCTATCCATTTGAATCACATTAATCCTTTTATTTGTTTGTTTTAAATTATTTTGTTTTAATTCAACTCTCAATCGGGTATTGAACTCAAAATCAATTTTACAACAAACCCCCCCCCTTTACTTTATTTGCGTTATTTTAGGATTAGTTATTTAGTAAAAAGTAATATTTCTCGTTATCTTTGGATCAACACCCATAATTACTACAATGATAGATTGTGTGCTTGCAATTCAATCTAACTTTGCGTATTTAGGGTTCTATAAATTTAAAGAAAAAGTGTACGAAATAGACCATCAAATCATATACCCAAAATACACAACATATCTTTTTAGGCAAACCAAATTATATGTTTAACATATTGCTGATGTGGCTTAATAGAAACTCTAAAATTAATTTCAAGGATGTGAGAGTTAGAAACTTTAGAGACCTTAATTTTTAAAAAGTGATTAATAGTTATTTAGAAATTTATTTGAGTTGCTGGAATGTAGATGCTCTTATAGCTTTTATTTGAATAAACTACAAGAGGAGGGTTCAAATGCACTATGATTTTGTGCTCCAATATGCTTCACATAATTTATCTCTGTTTTCAAAGTCCGAACATTCAATCCGAACCCCTCAACATGATCTTCATAATAAAATATTCTTGGAGACCAAATTTTATAATTTTTATAATTTTTGTACTATTTTTTTACATAGGTACAATATCACTTTTTCGGATGGTCCAGAATCTCTTTAAAACATTGATTTTGTACCTATCTAAAAAAATAGTAAAAAAATTCTAAAAAATATAAAATTTGGTCTCCAAGCATATTTTATTATGAAGATCATGTTGAGAGGTTCAAATCGACTGTTCGGATTTTAGAAATGAAAATAAATAATGTAGAGCATATTGAAGCACAAAATCATGGTGCATTTGAACCCTCCTCTTATTTTAAAAATATTGGAAATTTGTCATTTGATTTTGACCCCAAAATTTAAAACAGGTTCCACTATTTTGCCAAGTAGTGTTGAAATATTCAAGAAAAAGACAGGTTCTACTATTTTGCCAAGTAGCGTTATATTTTAAACTAGGAATTTGGCTATTGCTGTCACGCAACCAAATTTGCCTTGCGTTGTTATAATTTAATATTATATATTACTTATTTGTCAGGCAAACCAAATTCTATGTTTAACATATAAGATATGGAAACTATAATTGCAAGTGGGTCGGGGATTTGGATCCCCAAAAGTAATTTAAATTTTGAGTTTAAGTTCAGATTGTCCGATCCAAATCTGCATGAATATTAAAAAGATCATGTGAGTTCTAATTTAGACTGAATTGGTCTGAATTCTGATTGGGTGAAGTGAAGTATAATAAAATGTCTAGAATTTATCTATAAATTTGATAATTTTCTTGGTATATAGATCATCACTTGAGAGTAGGTCCGATGGGCATCGGACCTACTCTGGTTCGATGGGTTTAATCACCGTCGATATGCTTTAAGATTCGTGCGAAATACTTTAAAATTCGTGTGTATCTGTTTTAATTTTTGTGAGCACAAATTTTAAATTAGATCGGACGGTCATCATGCTCGTTGAACCTAAAAGTAGGTCCGATGGGCATCGGACCTACTCCGTTTTGGTAGATGATATGTCTAGAATTTATCTATAAATTACATGACAACTAGTAAGAAAAAAGTAGGGCAATAAACTGAAACTGAAGCAGGAAATCCGAACCTGGAAACCAAATCCCTGGCAGTAGAATAAATAAATTATGACTCGTCTAATTAAGACCATAAAAAAGATTACCAAAAAAAGAAAGGAAGAGTCGTCGTCTAAGGCTCAGAGTCTCAGGTGCCTTATCCATTTGTCATTTGTGAGAGAGATGTATAATAGCAATCATGGAGGAGCTGAGCCGGTCCCACAAAGACAAATTAAGTGCTGCTCTTAATATTCCCCACAACTATTTTTGGGCTTTGAGATTCGTGCCAAGTTAAAAAAAACGGTCCAGATCTAGTAATTGTAAAAGATTTCCTGTTACGATACCGGGGAGGATGTGAATTCCAACTAAGCGAGTGAAGTGACTTTCGTTGTTTTCTGCACATAACTAGGGGTGTCAACGGGTACGATACAGGTCGGGTGGCGGCATTTTCATACCGTACCCGTTATGATAACGAAAAAGAATCTTTACTCTTACCTGTTTTTTCGAATACGGTACGAGTCGGGTAAACGGATAAAAAAGTGTCATTGACGTCTCGATTTATGCTTTCTATAAATTTTTATTCAAAACAAAAAAAAAGATAATAATAATAATGAATACAACTAATTTGTATTATGAAAATTTAGTAAAATACAAAATTTTACTGTATCATGCATTATCTTCATACAAATATATATCTATATATATAATTTCATTTTTAAGAATTATCTTGTTAGATAACGGGTAAGATAACAAAAAAAAATTATTATCCTTATCTGTACTAGATAAGCTAATGAAAAAAAGTTCTTATGCTTACCTGTCTTTTCGGATACGATACAAGTCGGATAAACGGATAATAATGTGTCATTACACCCCTACACATAACACCGTTTCAGCGTTTCCAACTATGTCGTATTTGACCTGTCAACCAAAAAAAAATGACATAAATTGTGCTTTGTTTAGAACAACTATGTACGCATGGCCTCAAACAATTGTGTTTCTCTAGGTACATGTCAAGATCAACTCAGAATTTTTTTTTTTTTTGGTAATGCCAGACATAGTTAAACACACAGTTTAAATCTATATTATCTACGATTTATTAGTATGTTATATAAATATTTATAGATGTACATCACCCTTCTTATTTAAACTTACAGCTGAAATATTTTGCATCGTTTAATTGAACATGTATGAATATAAGTCCAGGTTAAATCTATCCAATATATATATATATATATATATATATATATATAGGATTTTGCTAATATGCTACGCATATATAAGGGCCCCTCCGTGCTATGGCTCACTTTTTGAGTTTTCAAAATCCTAACGGTCGATCCGAACCGTTCAACACGATCTCCATATGAATATGTACTTGCAAACAAAATTTTACATTTTTTAAAATTTTTTTACTATTTATTAAGACACTTTGAAAATCGCTGATCCAATGGTCCAGAAAAGTTTACTGTTGTGTACAAATTAGTGTTTTTTCAAAGTGGCTTAATAAATAGTAAAAAAATTCTAAAAAATGTAAAATTTGGTTTGCAAGTACATATTCATATGGAGATCATGTTGAACGGTTCGGATCGACCGTTAGGATTTTGAAAACTCAAAAAGTGAGCCGTAGCATGGAGGGCCCTTATATATGCGTAGCACCGTAGCACTGTCCTATATATATATATATATATATATATATATATATATATATATATATAGAGTAAGGCTACGGTGCTTTGCAAAGTAAACCACCCCGTTTACTTCGGGCTACTTTTTGGATTTTGAAAATCCAAACAACCAATCCGAACCGTTCAATATGTTCTAAACATTGAAATGTGCTTGGAGACCAAATTTTACATTTTTTGGAATTTTTTTACTATTTATTAAGCCACTTTGAAAGTTTCTGATCTGGTGGTCCAGAAAATTTTACTGTTTTTTACTGTTTGCCGTCGGATCAGCGATTTTCAAAGTGGCTTAATAAATAGTAAAAAAATTCCAAAAAATGTAAAATTTGGTCTCCAAGCACATTTCAATGTTTAGAACATATTGAACGGTTCGGATTGGTTGTTTGGATTTTCAAAATCCGAAAAATAGCCCGAAGTAAACGGGATGGTTTACTTTGCAAAGCACCGTAGCCTTACTCTATATATATATATCTTAACATGTTGACAAAATAAACATATGTTGTGAGGGGATTGGGATCTGCTGCGATCCGAACATTGAGCACAGTAATTATGAAATCTCTACTATTTCAAATCCAGCTGTCTAAATTTTTAGTGCACGCATTTCAAAATAACTGATTTTTCTGTGCACGCATCTCGAAACAATTCGATAGTTGGATTTGGAAAAGCAGAGATTTCAGAGTACTGTTCACAGGTAAAGGATCGTAGCAGATTCTCCTCCGATGTGAGGGCTTGATCACAAATTATTGAATAAATTATAATCAATTTGCTAATGATTCGGCGTGACTAATTAAGAAAAGGCTGGCCAATGAGACAACAGATTAGTGCTGACCTTAATTGGTTGGGAGACTTCTAAACAAAGCACAATTTATGGAAACCTGAACAACCTAGCTAGTTGTACTTTTTAAAATGACTTTTCAGGGGTACCCAAATTACTACAATTTGACCGTGTAATTAATTCATCGTTCTATCCGAAACGCAGTAGTCAAGTTATTTTATTTCTCGGCCGGTGCCGCCCCAACATTTTCCTTCCTTCTATTCCACCTTTTATAAACATTAATGAAAATATTGTTTGTTGTTTGTTTCTGAATTTTTATTTATCAAACCTCTTGAGTCAAGTTATTTCTTTAATATTTGTCCGTGAATATAGAGAATGGAAGATAGTGCAGTTGGTTAGAAAAAAGTTTTAGAAATATTCAAAGGTTAAGAGCTTGAGTTTCGTTTACGATTTCACAGCTGTTGCAAACTTTTTTTTTTTAAATATAAATTTAAACTTACATAAATTTAATTTACTATAATGGTTATGAGTAAAATTTTACGCTTATCGTATATTTGGTTCACACAAGGTAAAAGAGAAAAAAGAAGAAGTAAATAGCAGGAGGGAAGGGAAGGGAAAAAAACAGAAATAAAGGTTGCTATATTGTCATTTTACGAGATTAAAAAAGTTACATAAGTTACAACACTTTTGAGTTACCACAAAGTTATCACAATTATTTTTTTTATTTTTAAAGTCCAAATCGTCGATCCAAACCGTTCAACATGATCTCCACAATAAAATGTGCTTGCAGATCAAATTTTACATTTTTTTGAATTTTTTTACTATTTATTAAGTATTTTACAAAAACTAGTCAAATTCAGACTATTGAATTTTGTACCCATCTTAATAAATAGTAAAAATATTCAAAAAATGTAAAATTTGATCTGCAAGCACATTTTATTGTGGAGATCACATTGAACGGTTCGGATTGACGATTTGGACTTTGAATATGAAAAAAATAGTTGTAGTGACTTTGTGATAACTCAAAAGTATTGTAATCGGATCCTTCTTAAGTTACATATATTAATTTTACCCTCTTACTAAATATCTAAGCAAAAATTAACTATGAGATATTTATTTTTCTTTGTTGGCAAGTTACACGTGACGTGACTTGATAAAACTCAAACGAGTAGAGGATATTTCTGCAGACAGATCAAATCATTGCTTTCTTCTTCCTGAATATTCTATTTACTGCGCATTCCATCTTTCGAGGGGAAATAGATTTGACCATAGTCAAATTTTGATTTGAGATCTGGACCGATCGATCTGTTATCTACCTCGGATTCTGATTGGACGGTCAGGATCTAAGTCAAAATTTAGGTTACTTGATTGAATCCGGATCCACATGTCTTCCTCTACTGAGTGCGTATCCTCTGAGATACCTCATATTTTGCGTGACCGACATGTCCGGTTTCTATTCAGGGATAGTGCAGGCAGGGCAGTATTATAAGCTTTGAGGTTCGTGCAGAGAGTATTTGAACGGTTGCGATTTTCCAAAAAGTCACGCAAAATATGAGATATTTCAGAGGATATGAATTCTCCTCTCCTGTGGGTCCTATCCTCAAAATCTGGGAAATAAATCTGCTGTTATTCCTTGGGAATAACAGGAACCTGTTATTCAGATCCCAACCGTTTATTTTAGTTGACATTCGCGCATAAAAAGAGTTTCTACGTCAAGATCCGTGCATAGAAAATTGAATGGTTGAGATTGGAATAACAGGTTGCTGTTATTACCAGTGAATAACAGCAGATTTATTTCCGAAAACTTGCGTGTGGAAAGACACTTGAGTGTAGGTCCGATGGGCATCGGACCTACTCTGGTTGGATGGGTTTAATCACCGTCGCTTTCCTTTAAGATTTGTGCGAACGCTTCAAAATCCGTGCGTGTCTGTTTCAATTTTCGTGTGCACAAATTTTGAATTAGATCGGACGGTTATCATGCTCGTTGAACCCAAAAGTAGGTCCGATGGGCGTCGGACCTACTCCGTTCTCGTGGAAATCACTATAATTGTGATTGACCTAAGTCATTTCTATCTTCCCTATCCTCAAAATCGCTGATCCGAAATTGATAGAAGAGAAGATTGCTTTGCTTCAGGCATTTAATTAAACACGTGACGTTATTATCCTCCCGCCGACTGAGTAGTGTTGAAACTTCGTTAGTCGGCGCGGCGAATTCAATCGGTGCTGTTTGTATTCAAAGCCGCAAACAAATTCGGCTTCTCCTCTTCTCACTCATTCCCATTTTCTCATAAAACCAAAAACACTTCCTTCCCCCTTTTCTACATTCTTTCCTTTTAACCCTAGAATAACAAATTAAGTTTCTCTCCAGTTGTGAATTCTTGATTCATGGGTGGTCAGCAATCAAGCCAGCAACCGCCATCGCAGCACTGGGATCATGGCCGGCGATCTCATCCTCCTCAGCAGCAATGGAATTATGACTCGGACTCTCTCCCGCCCAATTACGCCGTGCCGTATTATATGCCAGAGCAGCCGGCTCATGTGCCGGCGCCGCCAGTGCCATCGGTGCCACAGCAGCAGCAGCGGCCACAGCGGAGGTTTGACAGGCGGTATTCGATTATAGCTGATCAGTACCACACAGTTGAACAAGTATGTGATAGGGTTAACTTCATTTTTCAAATTGCATTTAAATTTTTAATTAATTGGTATTAGATTTTGAAATGAGGTTATGTAGCTTTTGAATATCCCACCAATTCCAAGATTTATGGGATAGGCTTAAAACAACGAATCCAAACTGCTCAAATTGATCTACTTGATGAGTGATTGTGATTGCGATTACATGCAAAATTTATAATTTTTAAATTATTTTAGTACCAAGTTAAGCGGTCAAAACATGATGAAAAATTAATATATTAAAATTAACTTAAAAAACTCTCACATTTGACGGATTGACTTATACTAATTAAGTTCGAAAAATTATAAATTTTGCATGTAAATGCTAAATGCACCACTAAAGACGTATATCAGTTTGAACAGTTTGGATTTGTTGTTTGAAGCTGATTTGATAGGTTTTGGAGTTCGTGGTATTTAGACTGAAATACCACCTATGTTACCGATATCACTGTAGCATTTTTATTTTTTAATATAAAAGAGAAAAATACTACAAGGATCTACTGGTATCTAGATAAGTGGTTCCTTTGTAAAGTGGAAATCTTTTTTTTTTTTAAGAAAAAAGAGAAAAATACTACAAGGAGTTACTGGTATCTAGATAAGTGGTTCCTTTTTAAAGTGGAAATTGTAAAGAAAAGGAAAAGAAAATCTACTTTTTATAGTGCTGTTGCTCCAACCAAGCAATGGTTTTTAATTTGTGTGGCCACCACCTTATATCACAATCACCAATTTACATTGTGTCACGCCACTAACCAAAAATCATGACCAATAAAATACCTGAAATTGCCAACTTTTTCTATGCTAGACGTGGATTTTATTTTTATTAATTTAGAAATTAAAAATCAAATCTTCGGAAAATGATTGATTGTTTTTTTTTCTTCAGAAAAATGTAGAATTTTATGGGAAGAATTTTTTTATTTAAAATATAGGTGGTTCCATCTATTTTTTAAAGAAAAAAAATCAATCATTTCCTTTTCCTAAGAATTGAATTTTTAATTTCTAAATAAAAAAATTGCCAGACATGTCTATCACTCTTCTATTATTTCAAGTTGAGTGTTTCCTTGGGCCTGGTGCATGATTACTATAACAAGAAGCAAGCTGTTAATTGGGAGTATTGGACCATTTGAGATAGTTGACAAATACCTAATTGAAATGCTGCCAAACTCATCAAATCAAATCAGTTAACTACATAAATTTATTTCTTCCCATAAAATTTTATATTTGTACTGTGAATAGCTACCGTTTGCTCAGGTTGGGGTTGGTAGAAGGAATCTCTAGTTGTTTGTGACATATTTTTATAAGCAAGTTAATTAACTACATAAATTTATTTCTTATCTTTATTTAATATTGTTATATGAATAGTTACCATATGATTAGGTTGGGGTGGGTGCGAAAGAATCTAGTTGTTTGTGACATAAATAATATATTATTCCATCTTGATATTGGCCTTGGACCCTTCAATCAGAGAATCTCCATAGAAAATGTAAAATATCCAAAGCACTTGATTTGGTTGAACTCATGTTTGCTGTGTTTTTTGACAGGTTGTTGAAGCTCTTGTACAAGCTGGACTCGAATCATCAAATCTTATTGTTGGGGTTGATTTTACCAAGAGTAATGAGTGGACAGGTACACAGCAAAGCATATACTCTACCAAATCATATAGAAATGCAAGTCAGCTTTTGGTGCTTGAACTAGTTACGCCCAGTAGTAGGCTAGTAGCATACCTATAACTAGGGATGTAAAAAATCACGTACCGTGACCATACGTGACCATCCTTCGGAAAATTGGCATGGTAGGGTATGCGAACTGGTCTGGTCACGGCACGTGGCCATGCGAGTTACACGTGATCAGGACCATTAAATCTTGATCTAATTGGTGAATTTTGAATAAACTAAATTAAATTAAGAATAAAAAATAGTTAAACGTGACAAACTTGATCGGTCACGTTTGGACACTACACGTTTTTACGGCGTGACTGACGTGCCATGATCGTCCATCCCATTTTGGTCACAGCACGTAAAAATATTGACTTGGTCACGGCACGTATTTACATCCCTACATACCCCATTCAAATGCCTTAATCAATACTGAACGGTGTTGAACTAATCATGCACAGTAGTATCATACCCATTCGTTGCTTGATCAGTACTCGACGGTACTTGCCAGGCGTCTATAATTGTTTTATTTATGTGAAATTTCTTTGTGTTCATGGATTGCTGGATGTGTCTTGTGTTCCAGTTTTGCTTAATAAGTTGATATGAATCCTTAGACAGGCTTGTTATATTCCAGCAAAAAGGAATATTCTACTAAAATTTACATATATTCTCTGTGATTTTACTCAGGTAAATATTCATTCCATGGACGAAGCTTACATCATATCAGTGATACACCAAACCCATATGAGCATGCAATATCTATCATTGGACAAACATTGTCTACTTTCGATGACGACAACTTGATACCATGCTATGGATTTGGAGATGGTAAAAATATTACATATTTCTAACTCCTGAATTGAAAAAGTAATTTATCTTGTATATATATATTTTAAATGCTTGTCTGTATTTTTTTGTAGCGTCAACGCATGATCGAGATGTATTTAGTTTCTATCCTGATGATAGACCATGCAACGGTTTTCCAGAAGCTTTAAACAGATACAGGGAACTTGTCCCACATGTGAGATTAGCCGGTACTTGGTTATTCCTTTTCTCTTTCTTTTTTTTTTATTAAACCTAGTTTTTTGCTCTACATTTGTATCCATGAATTAAAGAGATTTTGATGGACAATAATCAATTTTTGCAGGGCCAACTTCATTTGCTCCTATTGTAGAGATGGCTATGACAACTGTAGAAAAGAGCGGAGGCCAGTACCATGTTCTATTAATTATTGCTGATGGCCAGGTATATTTATATGAAATCTCACAGTATCATATTTGCTCCTATATATTACTATCTAGGTATCTTGTTATTTTTGTAGATCTCTGATTTATGACATGGTTTTTGGAACTTCTTGATGTTTTGTAAAGAGATGTGTGCTTTTGAGAGTTGAACCTAAATTATTTATATCACAAAAGGAACTATGGAGAGTGGATGTGGATCCTAGCTATTGTATTATAAACTATTGAAAATATCATCTAAAGATATCATTAAATAAGAGAATATACTTGTGTTTCATATTATATATTATATTTTCAAAGGCAAGATCTAAGATTTTTTTTTTCACTAGGTTACAAGGAGTGTAGATACTGAATCAGGTCGACTGAGCCCACAAGAGCAAAGGACTGTTGATGCTATAGTGAAAGCAAGGTATATTGAATATTTTCATTTAGTTATGGAAATAGTGGATACTGTTGTAATGGTATCAGCTGTTTGGTATCTCAAAACTCTTTGGTTTCAATGAAACTGGTGGATTATTCCACTTTTATAAAAAAAAAAAAAAAGGATAGTGGATGCTGTTGTAATGGTATCAGCCGTTTGGTATCTCAAAACTCTTTGGTTTCAGTGTAACCGGTGGATTATTCCACTTTTATCAAAAAAAAAAAAGGAATAGTGGATGCCGGGCAAGCATTTCTGTTGTTTTTTTAATTTAACTCTTACTGATTGCGCTTTCTTTCATTTCTTTTAGCGAGTTACCTTTGTCAATTGTGTTAGTCGGAGTTGGAGATGGCCCATGGGATATGATGAAGGAATTCGATGATAACATCCCAGCAAGATCTTTTGACAACTTTCAGGTACCAAATTCCTTCAAATTTTATCATTAAATTTTAAATTGTGCCATTATTTTGGTTGTAGTTTAATTTCCCTAAAGTCCGTTATAATCAAAATTAATTTGGTGTGTGCCGAAATGTGCAAAGAACTAAATCGTGTTGGTATTTCATACTGATATTCCTGACATATGCTCTAAATATTATATTCTCTTAACCTTGCAAATTTACATCACTTGCAGTTTGTAAACTTCACCGAGATAATGTCAAAGAACTTGCCTCAACGGAGGAGGGAGGCCGAATTTGCTCTTAGAGCTCTAATGGAAATTCCGTTGCAATACAAAGCAACACTTGATCTTGGAATTCTAGGGTAAGAACATTTAACAGTGGCAATTTTTACCTACATTTTTTTTTGTTCTCTTGCATATGAATACATGAATTACATTTTAATCTCAATGGTAAGTAAAACCCTAGTACCATCAGGCATCTCATACCTCCTTTTATAGAGGTGAGTCAATTTAGGATAAAAAAATTTCACCCAGCATAGCTTGAATTTACTTCTGCAATTAGACCTCTGAATACTGCATAAAAAGCAAGGTGGTAAGTCGATAAGATAGAACTAGTAAAATGAAAAGAGTGAGGCTATGGGGTACTATGCACAGCGCATATTGGTCCGTACTATGGATCAATATCTCTATTTTTAAAGTCCAAACAATCGATCTGAACCGTTCAACACGATCTCCATATGAAAATCTACTTACAGATCAAATTTTACATTTTAGAATTTTTTAATAATTTTTTTAGATAGATAAAAAATCACTTGGATCTAAATATTTTAGACCATTCAAAAGTAGTGATTTTCTACTTATCTAAAAAAAATAGTAATTATATTCCAAAAAATGTAAAATTCAGTCTGCAAGTGCATTTTCATATAGAAAATTAGAAATCACATTGAACGGTTCAGATCGACTGTTTGAACTTTGAAAATGAAAATAGTGATTGCGCTATGCATATTACCAGATCCTCACACAAATGAGAAAATGAAAAACTGGAGCTGCCAATGGAAACAGTAGAAAATGATATTTAGATTATAGTAGCATATAAACTAACCAGTTCCATGAAAAAATAATAAACTTTTATAGGCGACAGTCTGGAAGGAGCCCAAATAGGGTTGCTCTGCCTCCACCCGGTGGAACTTTTACCACAGCATATCCTACTACACCTGAATTTTCAAAACCAACTGCCTCGCCATACCCTGCTTATGATTCGGTTAAAACTAGTGCAAGTGCTTCATTTTCAAAACCTACTGCACCTGAAGAACCTAGTTCGGATGCTCAGGTAAAGTCTAATATGAACTAGAATAAAGTTGTATTCATTTCATACTTCATAGGCTTATTACATACATAACTAATTGTACAATGAAATATGGTGTTTATACCCCTAATTGGTACTACGATATGAATCAAGTAATAGTTGCTTTGTGCATAAAATATCGGAAAACACAGTTCTCACGAGACATCTTTTTTGCATATCACTAAAATCCCTTTTTATGTCACAAAGTAAAAGTTGCTTTCACAGTGGTCACTGGCCACTTGTAATTTCTGGGGAGGAGTCTAATAGGAAAAACAAATTTCAGTTTAATCTTTTCAAAGTGATACATCCTTATGTGGAGTTCATTAGATTGAAAATTCAAACTCTTGATTTAATTCTAGGTTGGCATTAATTTGACCATCATTACTTTTGAAACAACTTCATTTGGTTCTAACATTGGATTTCTTTAATTATTTTTCAGCAATTTGTGTGCCCCATATGCCTTGTAAATCCAAAGGACATGGCTTTTGGTTGCGGTCACCAGGTAAAGATTCGAAAATTATAATATATCTTACTCTTATTCTTCTCGAACTCAAATTGTGGTTTCTATCACCAAAAAACCACAGTTGTAGTTTTCTATCATTGAAAAAATGTGAATTGCAAAGATTTGATAACCAATGATTATGTGCATAATTAGGTTAATATATATTGGCACCTAATATGTATAACTCCCTTAAATCTTGCACTAATTAGAGTTTTGGTATAACTTAAAGACTTAAAGAGTCTATTTTTACCTGGTTGAAACATCTTTTATTGTGATATTTGAGTTGATACAAGTTGAATTCTTTAGAACAAATATACTCCTAGTATTACTATTATTTTGCCTTTTTCTATTTTTTTTAAATATTATCAAGATTTTTACTACCATCTCGGTTCCCACTTATCTTATTTACTTTGAATTTTGTAGACTTGTGTCGACTGCAGTGAAAACCTACAACTGTGCCCGATTTGCCGTACTCCAATTCAAACTAGAATAAAGTTGTATTGAAGGACGGAAACGGGCAATGAAACAAGTAGCCTCAGCTACTTCAAAAAAGAAACAAGAAACAAGAAAAAACAAGAAAAAGGTTTAAGAAATGGGGTGCTATGAAGACTTGAAGATTTTGGTTGCATATGTGAAAATCTTGCTTGATGCGTCTGTTGCGTTGAAACGTGTTTGATGTGATTATTCTTTTTTCTGATGTGTTTTTGTGTGGGTTGTAAAGCAAAATTAACAAATTTATGTTCCATGTTAGAATTGTAATCTCTAATCTCTTTGTATACTTGTATAAAATTGTAAATATTCTATTGTTTGGTCTTTTGGGTGGTTGTACAGACATAGACCTTAATTCTTGTGCTCTCTCAAAATTGAAGTAACATCATTTGAAGTGTGCGAGCGTGCGCCCACACGCACACATGCAAATGCTGAAGAGCCACTGAATCAAAATAGTCGGGTCTTAAAATGCGTAACGAAATTTGGATAATACTGAAGGCTTTATTTCAGCATTTACAGTTTAATAGCAACTGAATTAGACGGTTTGCCTCAGGTTGTTCTCGGCAATGTTCATGCGTAAAGCTTAACAATACAAATACCAGAACAAAAATTGAAAAACTAACACTGTTATGATTCCAGTAGGCTCAGTTTATTCTAGTATTGAAACCAATCCCAGACTCAGTAGCACATATCTGTAAAGCTAGCACTAAAATTTGAATATTTCATTAATGAATATTCGGTTACAAATATTATAGTGCATAAAAAGATTTCCGTTACAAATACACTATAGTTTACAAAGATTTAATAACCGAATATTTTTCATAAAAAGATATGTACAACTAATAGTTTACAAAGATTTGTAAGGCTAGCACTAAAAAAGATATAGTGCATAAAAAGTATTCGGTTACAAATATTATTGTAAATCTTTGTATTGAATATTCGGTTACCAATCCCACGAGTGCTGGTACTGTTAACAAGTTCATTGCTCACTTATTCACATAATCAATCACATCACGTGTAATCACAGCGTGACCACACATGATATGACTATTCACATGACGTGACTGTTCTTCACCATTTTAATCACGTCACATTACGTAAAAGTAAATTTTGATCACATGATGTGACCTGACATGACTAAGTCACAGCACCACATCCTATGAAGTCTTCACCTTGTGGTTTGGATGATGCTTTGCTTGTACTGAATTGTGATTCACTTGCAGTATTAGCATTCTATGTGACGTATTTTTTTTTTTCTCATTTTTTGTTTTGGGTTGTGAACAAAATGATGAAGTTGCCTCTCATGCTATAATTTCAATTTGTAATGGGGACCAAATTGAATATAAGCATCAGCAGGTTTTGACTGATTTTGGGCATCGGTCCAATGTCCAATCAGAGTCATTCAAATTTGATCCGCACAAATCTTAAAGTGGTGCACACAAACCTTTAAGTGAAATCGGACAGCTCCGAATGGACATCAGTCCGATGCCCATCGACGCGGCCTTCATTTAAACAAAACAAACAAAATTCAAAGCACAACTAATTTTTTTATATAATTGTAGCAACACAATATCCTATTGAATAAAGTGGAGGCAGCCTCAAGCTATAGAGAGCAAGCAGGAAAAACTCTTAAATAAGGTGCAGGTAAATATGGCAAAAACTACATCAAAAAAGAAAGAGAGAGAACAAAAAAAGAGGGCGAAAATTACGGAGACCTACAGAACAAACAATAGCTGATAAACCCGCAATACAAAATCTATCTTCCTTCAATGTTTTCCGGCTTATTTTTAACTCAATACATGGGTCTATCTCGACCTCTGTTCGGCAATGTTCACACGTAAAGCTCGGCCATCCATATCCTGTAACAAAAATTTCAAAAAGGTAAGGAGGTGAAAATTTTGTAAGCATTTTGAAAATATGCCTTGAGGAGTTGAAAAAATAACCAAATTGCCCTTAATTTTTTTAATAATTAGATTCGTAAGCAAACAACCTATCAATCCACAATATTAAAAGGAAAACTTCTTCGCAATAGCCAGTTAAAGGAAACAGGGACCAATATTTTTTTACCTAGATTTCGATCCCGATTATTTTGATCACAATCCAAACTATAAATTTTAAACAACTATCAGAGTAAAACAGAAAATAGGAAAAAAATAAATAAAAAAGAGTTAGGTTATGGTACTATGCATAGCGCACTTTGGTCTGTACTATGAATGCATATCTCCATTTTCAAAGTCCAATCAGTCAATCCTTTGTGCTCAACATGATCTCCATATGAAAATGTTCTTAGCTACAAAATTTTACATTTATTTGAATTTTTGTACTATTTTTTTTAAATAGGTACAAAATCACTTGATCTAAAGATTCTAGACCATTCAAAAGTGGTGATTTTCTACCTATCTAAAAAAATAATAAAAAAAATTCTAAAAAATGTAAAATTCGGTCTCCAAGTACATTTTCATGTGGAGATCATCATAAATGGTTCAAGCCGTGCTATGCATAGTACCAAAGCCTCACTCAAAAGGTACTGCATCTATATATATCTAGTTTCTGACCTTCCCATCAAGGGCAGCAATAGCATCTTCTACGGCATCTTGAGTCTCCATGGCAACAAAACCAAAGCCTCGGGACCGGCCAGTCTCACGGTCATACATGACACGTGCACTAACAACCTTGCCAAACTCACTGAACACCTGCTCGAGCCGCACCTCGTCAGTAGACCACGACAGGTTTCCCACGTACACTGAGTGCTGCGGCTGCATAAACGTACTCTGCCTCTCCACCCGAGTGCCTCTTGGCGTCGCTTTGTTCACCTTCAGTATCCGCCCGTTAAGTTCCTGTTTAAATATTCAACAATGCCATGTATGTATCAGTACTGCTCATGCCACCCCTATTAATGAAATATTTGTTTAAGAATGAGGCAAGATCTAAGATATTTTTCATATTATATATTATAATAATTTGGAAACATTGCATTGTGTTTACTTCAGATCTTAATAATTTGGAAACTAAATGAAATATTACATTGTGTATATGTGGGATGTTAAAAAACATTACATTGACATATTCTCTTTGTTTTTCCCATTTTTTAAAGTGCCAAAATATTAACTAAGTTCCTTTTGTTAATATAAATACTGAAATTTGTATTGTCAAGTTCAAAAACAAGGATGTTCCGGAAGCCCCCTCAAGTGAGAATAGGAAGTAAATATATATAGTCCAGATCCTCTGAAGTAACTCAAATTTTGATTTTAGATCGGGACCGTCCACTCAGAATTCAGGCCAATCCGGCCCAAGGTGGAATGCACGGAAGTCCTTTAATATTGTATATATAAGTATGCTGAGAAAATTTGGTCATTAATAGGGAACAATAAAAAACTTACATAGCGATCAAACATTTTGATGGCCTTTTCAGCTTCTTCAACAGTACGCATAGTGACAAACCCAAATCCACGGCTTTGATCAGTTTCTCTGTTGTATATTATCTACAAACCACAAAAACATAAAGATTTTAGAATGCCCTTGCAAAACAAATTTGAATTAAAACATTACTTGCATGATTAGACCTCTAAAATAAGAAATATCCCATATAACCATGTAAATTTCATAATTTACTGTGCATAATTACAGTATGAGTAAATATCTACTGTCAACTGTTCTGTGTACATCATACGCATACAGTACAGATACTAGAATTTCACGTGAAATAACAAGAACCAATAGTGTCTATTCCATGAAAGAAAAATAACAGCTTAATGACGAAAGTAAAGAGAATTTTGTATATGACAAATAAGCTCAAATTAATGATGAAAGTAAAGAAATTAAGAGCAAAGTCCACTTAATTCTCAGGAAAATTTTAGTTATGTTTTGGAAATTAGGTTTCTTTGAGAATTTTGAGTTAGATTTGTATTTTGTACATTACTAGCCAAAATATATGGTTTTGTACTTCTAGCAAATAGTGGTTTTGAATACAAACTTCAAAACAAGTCAAAAGTGGGCAATTCCTCTAGAAAAAAAAATATTTTTTATTTTTTACTTTTTCCAGAGAAAATTCAGGATTTGGCCCCTGAACTTTCTTAGAAAAACTAAATTAGTCCCTGAACTTTCATTTGCATTAAATTGGTCCCTAAAATTTCTCAGAAAAACCAAGTTGGTCTTTGGACTTTCAGTTGCATCAAATCAGTCCAACTTTTGAAAAAACAAAATCAACCCTTCAACTTCTTTCAAATTAATCCTTCTAACTTACTTCTTTTTAGGAACGTAAAAGGACTGATTTGGTCCATATAGAACTTTAGGCATCACTTTGTCATCTTTTTCAAAGTTCAGGGACCAAAACCTGAATTTTTTCCTTTTCCTGATTTCCTAATTAGAATCAGTAACAATGCAAGTTCTACCCTGTAACTCAGACAAAATATGACAATTTAACTTAGAAAAAACAACCATTTGCAATTAAACTAAAGAAAGAAACTTTCAGAAAAAGAAAATTATACATCGGCATATTCAACAACTCCAGCTTCGTCGAAAAGCTTGGCAAGTTCTTCAGTGGTGATATCAAATGGGATACCTCCTACAAAGAGCTTAGCCTCTTCAGGCGGCTCAGGATAGGTTTCCTCCTCTTCTTCTCCAGATCCCTCCTCTGTTTCATCAGAAACCCCCTCTTCTCCCTCTACCTCTTCTCCTTCACTCCAAGCAAAGTCACCTTCATCCTCTCCAGCGAAATCGCTGTCGCCGTCCAATTCCTTGTCTTCCACTTCCTGCTGAGTGTAGCCTGAGGCAAAGAGAGGAGTCAACTGGAGGGATTTCCTCTGGAAAGAAATGGAGAGATTCGGGATGTTGTAAATGGAAGGTCTAAGTGAGGCGGAGGCGGAGGTGGAGCGGAATTGAAAAAGGGAAGGTTTGATTAGGGTTGAATCTGAAAGAGAAATGGAGGTGAGAGATGGAGCAAGAGAAGCCATTAGAGAGATAGAGGGAAGAGAAGAGGATAAGGCTTTTGCTAAGAGGAGAGAGTTGGAGGCTCAAGAGTGGAGGTGAGGAGAGGCTGCTATGAAATAGAGAGAGGGTTTTAGATTCAGATAAGCGATAATTTCTAGGGATGTCAATTTTTCGGAAAGGTACTCTGTTCTTGTTTAGTATTGTATTCTGTCCCTGCCTCCCGAATCGTATTACCTAAGGTAACAGAATATTTCATTTTGAATCTGGACCGTCCAATCAGAATCCACCTCAGGCCTAATTGGCCCGGATTTCTATCAGACGACCATGATCCAAAAAGAAATATTCTGTTACCTTAAAGGATAAGATTCGCTCCTAGGATTGGTAGGGGAGGCACTGGGTAAATTCAGGGTTCCGGATCCCTAAAGTAACTCAAAATTTGAGTTTGGATCCGGACCGTCGATCAGAATCTGGGCCAATCATGAGTCCTTTAGTATTCGTAAAGATTCTGATCGAACGGTCCGGATCTAAACTCAAACTTTGGGTTACTTTACGGGATCTGATTTCTAAATTCAGATGGGCCAGGCCTTAATAGTTCAAAGCCCATCCAAAACCCACACTGATGTTCTTTTATTGTTGGATCCTTCAATATTTATTTATTTACATACTTAATTGTTACTTTCTTTATCAAATCATTTTTTTTTGTTTACATGATCGGCTTTTGCATTTAACACAATTAATTTATCTACATAATTAGTTAAAAGATAAATTCAAAAGTCTGGTAACAACATACATCATATAACATGCTTCACAATAGTTTTTAAATAACAAGCACAAGTTGCTACAGCATAATAAATACTATAAAATGAAAAATCAAAGAGAAATGAGTTAATAAGCCTTCAATTGTGCCGCTTTGCTCGTCAGAGGGACATAACGCACCGACGTCTCGTCTCTGACACTGATCGACCCGTCAGGATTCTTATCGATTACCTTCAGTTCTTGAAATACCGTACCAACTGGTATTACCAATCTGCCCCCGGGTTTTAATTGGTCTAGCAAAGGTTGTGGAATTTCCGGTGCTGCGGCCCCCACATGGATCGCGTCATAAGGTGCCATCTCAGGCCACCCCTGCCTTCCATCTGGTAACAAGTTGTAAAAAAAATGTTGTAAATTTCAAAAGGTTGTAGTATCAATATTTGTAATGTGCCAATTATGAAATATAGAGTCACGTTTTGCTTTTTTCACTACGGAACCACTTGCCGTCTAATTTAGGCTTAAACCCTTGAATTTTTTTTTTTGACCCAATTGAACCCAGAACCCATATATACCAGAAACTAACTTACCACTGTCACCAGTATTGGTTTGATCAATATTTTTGCCTTTGTTTATTTATTCAGGGTGATACTTAGTTCACACACTTATTTTTTTAACAAAAAAATTTCTTTACTTTTGACCTAAACGAAAATTGAAGCTAAGTTGAAACTAACTCGAGACTTCTCACACAACTGGGAGTTAACTAGGGCTTTAATGAGGTCTTATATTGTAGCATAAACATAATATATATAATATGCCAACATATAACTGAAGTCAGATTATACAAATTTACCTGCAGCATGCATGGATAGAGAACCGTCGTCCAGCAAAGGCGCGGCCGCACTTCTCTTGATATTATCAATTGAAAAAGAAACCAGCTCAGGGATATGCTCGACACCAACAGCACGCCCTTGTGGGCCCACCATCATAGCAAAACAAGCAGTCAGGTATCCAGTCCCTGCACAGATATAAAAAAAATTAACAAAAAGTATAACTATGTTAGATAGTTAAGTAAGACTATAATCAAATATTTTAGCCTCTATAGTCTTATGTTTACTCCATCAAAATCTAAAGAGGCACCCTGATACCAATAAAAAAAAAACCACATAAACCAAAAGAAAAGAAAAAAAAAAACCCCATACCAAATAATATAAACAAAAGCCAAGAGTGAGGCTATGGTACTATGCATAGCGCAGATTGGTCCGTAATATGGATCAATATCTTGATTGTCAAAGTTCAAATAGTTGATATGAACCGTTCAACACGATCTCCATATGAAAATGTACTTGCGGACTAAATTTTACATTTTTTAGAATTTTTGTACGAATGGTCTAGACTTTTTAGATCAAGTGATTTTCTACCTATCTAAAAAAATTGTAAAACTTGATCTATAAATACATCTTCATATCGAGATCATGTTGAATGGTTCAGATCGACTGTTTGGACTTTGAAAATGGAGATATTGATCAATAGTACGGACTAATCCGCGCTATGCATAGTACCATAGCCTCACTCCAAAAGCCAAACCATTACTTATAAAAAAGCCATTATTACTACTACTACTATGGTGCTATTATAAGCAATAGAAAGATAGAACCTGAGCCGACATCTAGGACCCGCATGCCAGGCTGGAGGTGCTTCTCAAGTAACTCTAAACAAGTGGCATGCATATGAGGAGCCGATATGGTAGCGTTGTAACCAATCGACATTGGGCTGTCATAGTAAGGCGAACCACTGCCAGCTGGTACGAATAACCCTCGATCGATCGCCTCCATTACTTCCTTTACTCTCTTAGACTGCACAATCCCGTACCTCTCCAGTTGCTCCACCATCCCTTTGTTTTTTTCACTCGAGCCACTTGTCCATAACTGATACATAGATAACATTCTGAGATTACCAAACTGTACTGTACTGGTATATATTATACTGGTTTGTATATATAGAAACCAAATAAATGTGTTGGTGCCCCCTTCTCCTGGTAAAGATTTTAACAGAGCAGTTTTGGCTTCATGCAGTGCACGGACTATAGAATCAAACAGTATTGCATATGGTTTGTCCACTGCATGAAGCCAAAACTGCTCTGTCAAAACAGCCTTGCATATGGTTTTTTTTTTTTATGGGTTTAAAACTTCGTTCAAATTAATTACAAAAACATCTACTTTAAGTCAAACTATTTCTCTTATAAATGAAATTCTCTTCGCTAAAATCAAAGAGAAAAAAGCCATAAACAAAGAAAAGAATTTCGCTCTCTTAGAATTGCTCAAAATTTACTAATTGACTCTGATATCTCTCTCTCTCTCTCTTTCTCTCTTTGTCAGACCGACCTCGATTTCACTATGGCAACAAGCACATGGAGATAAATCGAGTAAAGAACAGATAATCTAGACTTACGCGGCGTCGACCGCGATTAAAAATCAAGCGAAGTACCTCCATTTTGGTGCTAAGAGATGAGAGATGATGCTCTTCCTTCCTTTGAGCTCTAGGCAAGAGAGAACGAATAGAATATAGATGGATGATGTTGATAGCCTCAATCTTTCCTTTCTTCCTTCTTTAGCTCGCTTTCTCGGGAATTTATATCACGTAAAGGAACTCAAATTTTTAGTTTAGATCTTATCCGTCAGATCTGTTACAGCACGAATATTAAAGAGGACGGATTTGCCCGCATTCAGATCGAACGGTATGTTACTAAACACAAAATTTAAGTTACTTTTGAGGATTCGGACTCTGTTACCTCGCTTTCTCGCAGTTTCTCTCATTTTCTTCTTTAGCTCGCTTTTTCGGGAATTTATATCACCGTAACTCAAATTTTGATTTTAGATCCAATCCGTCAGATCTGTTTTGGCAAGAATATTAAAGAATCCGGATTGCCGTGATTGAGATCGAACAGTCCGCATATAAACACAAATTTTGTGTTACTTTAGTGGAATCGGACTGCGTTATCTCGCACCTCGCTTTCTCGGAGTTTCTCTCATTTTCTTCTTTTAACATCACCTCCAATTATTGAAGAAATGGACATATCCTTGCTCTTATAACTCAATTTAATAAAAAATATATATTTTACAACGAAAATATTTGTTATTTTAATTAAACAAAACAAATACTTTATTAATTGAAAAATAAACTACATAACTTTATTGAAAATAACAAAAATTATACATGAAAATTACAACATTTTTTAACTATACGGAAACTTAGTTACCCTGGATTGGTTTTAAGTTTTAACGACTCTTTAAGGTAATTGGATCGGTTTTCATCTCAAACACAATCCGACCCGTGGGCAACAACAACAGAATTCATATCATCTCAGGTTACCTGACTCAACCAAATTATGATTGGATGGTTCTTTTAACATGGCACAAATCTGAAAACAGGTTCTCTACAGTCTTTAAAGGTCCCGGATTGAGTTTGGCCCAGATAGAATTAATTTGGGCCGTCCGTTTCAATTTGCTTGAGTCAGGTACATGAGAGGATACGGATCCACAACAACAAGGTCTGCGTGGCAGGATCACAAGTAGTGTATGAATTAGGGAAATATTTTCATAACCATAGTTGTTTATATTAATTTTATATACACACTATTCTTAATTTAAATTGATAAATAAATTATTGCATGAAAATAACAATTATTAAATAAATTGATGGTTTATATAATATAATTTAAAAATATAACAAACAAATAAATAAGTATATTGAACATATCATGTACTTAATAATATCATAATTAAAAATATAATTAAATAAAATAATATAAATTTAATTAGATAACTATACAACTCATCATAAAAATAAAAATCATACAGTTAAAAATATGAATAAAAATTATCATATATAAATTTTATATTTATCTGTTATCTTATAAAGTAACGGATATAAAAAAAAAAATATTAGCTTACAAGCTAATGATTTGTTGACAACCCTACTCAGTCGGGTTTTAAATGTAAATGGATTGAACCCGACCCGCAAAGAAAGGAATTGAGCAATTGAAGTAACCAAAAAGGAAATAAATCTGCTGTTATTTCAAATCAATAACAGGAACCTGTAATTCTGATCTCAACCGTTCAAACTGTTTCAATGCGCGAATCTTAATGAACTAAGCTTTCCATGTACGTATCTTAACAAAAATGAACGGTTGCGATCGGAATAACATGTTCCCGTTATTCCTTAATAGCAGATTTATTTCCAACCAAAACACGCCGATACATTCTGAATTCAGATCCTCCCCGGTACCGTAATAGGGAATCTTTACAATTACTTGATCTGGACCGTTATTTTTGACTTGGCATGAATGTCAAAGCCCAATAATACTGCCCCCTCCGTCAGTTCGAATCTCAAAGCGGCTGAGAGTTAATCTCAAACCGTAAAGTGAAGTGAATCTTTTACAGTAACGGAGAGGATATTTGTCCGATACATTCTCCTCTCTTTTCTACAGTTCCTCTAATGGCGTCGTCTCTCCTCCCAAGACTCCTCCTCAAAAGAGCGCCGCCATTGCCTATTCCCTCCCTCCCTCTTCTCACTTCCTTCAACGAACTCACCCTCTCTCATCTCCCTTCTTCTCATTCCATCCCGCAAAAGAGAGAACCTGAAACCAAAACCAAAACAGTACCAATCTTCCCGATTTTTTCCCACTTCTATCATCTGTATCCGATTTGGGATCCGACTGGTAGCGCTGATCTGGTGGTACGAGCTGACAGTGTGAAGAAGAAGAGAAAGAGAAAGATGAACAAGCACAAGCTCAGGAAGTTGCGCAAGATGCTCCGTCTCAGGACGTAACAGCGATTCTTTCTTTACTTCCAATTTTTGTCAGGAGGTTGCTAATAATTGGATCCTTGTATTTCCTAGGGTTTGATTTTTTGACTCGCTTTGAATTTTCGTGTTATTCAATAATAACTCAGATTTTCCATAACAATTAATTTCGTACTAGTAACAATTTCCATGGTCAACTGGTAAGTGGTATGCCAACTTTCAGTTTCGTACTGGTAAAGAGTAGATTTGGCTTCATGCAGCGCATGAACCATATGCAGTGCTGTTTTGATTATATAATCTGTGTGCTGCATGAAGCCAAAACTGCTCTGTTTATATCTTTACCCGAATTATCTGTTGTGATGGTATGTTAATTATGGTTGGATTTTGTTACCTAATGGTCGGGTCATCTGATACCCGCTACAGAGAACAGTTACTGGTAACCAATTAAATATTATCCATATATAGAAACAAATCTATACAAATGAAAAATTGGACAGTAGTATAAAAGAAAAGTAAAGTTATGTTCAAGTAAAAAACTTTTACACTGGTACAGAGACACAATTAAAGATCTGTGTTTGTCGAATTATCTGTTGTGATGGTACTGTAATTATGGTTGAATTTTGTTACCTGATCGTCGGGTCATCTGATACCCGCTTCAGAGGACAGTTACTGGTAACCAAATTAATTATATCCATATATAGAACCAAATCAAGCACAAATAAAAGACGGTTATGTTCAAGTAAAAGAGTAAAAGACTTGTAGGTAATTAAGTTATTACTGGTACAGACACACAATTAAAGACCTGATTCTGTCAATTTTCTGTATGTATCAACCTATTCAATTTTCGGGTCATGTATCCACTTCACTAGGAACAATGCCTGATTGATAAGAAGATAGATGTACTTGCATGAACCCTAATAGAGCTGAATTTTTTTTGTTTATAGGAAATTAAATATGAAAAATGACAAAACTAGAGCTATCAAAAATAGAAATCACCAAACTGGGAATTATACTAAAAATTCTGACATCCTCAGGATGCCGAAAAAATGTAATGCTAAAATTTTGTTTTTGACTCCTCTTGTTAATGCTTCCTCAAATGTATTTTTATATGTAAAAACATTAGTAAATAATTATACCAGATAATGTATATGAGAACATCAAGCAAGCAATAGAAATGAAAGTTTCTGAACTGTAATTCAACTATGAAACAAATTAACTTCATTAAAAACTAATAACAAATAACTGATACATATAATTCAGCAGCATTTGATATGAATGTTCAGCAAATCTAGCCACCAATTTGTAAAATTGAAGTACATAAATAATACAACATTCCACAACTAAACTGACAGCTAAATCATCATCTGAACACCTAAAAAATTGTCAAGACAAAAATAGATCATTTATATTTTATACTAAATAACTCATAATAATTGGTCTAAAATCTAAATAGCTCATTGAGGTGCAATGCCTGGTCTACAAACTTTCAGTTTTGGAGTTTATTTCTAATTTGAACATCTTTCTTTTGGGGTCAATGTGGTTTATCTCTCTGTCAAATTGTCCAGCTGATCAATTCAACTCCTAAATTGCTCTCATTTAAGCCTGAATTTGTCAAAAGGGTAGCTGAGAGGGATGAGGAGTTGGGCATTGGTTGTTGTCAGTTGTGTGAACCAATGCACCATAGATGCAAGGTTAAATATTTTCTTACCAAATAAATACAAAAATTCATAAATATTTTTTACCAAATAAATAAGTATTGGAAATATATGTACACAATTAATACTGACGATTTATATAAACATATTTCCAAATCCTGACCAGTTAGCATGCCAGACCCGACCTAAACAATGAACAAATTAAGAAATCTTGATAGCAATAAGACTGTGCACATAAGCCTGACCTCAAGTATTTTATCTATTTACTGTTCCATGAACAATAACCAACAGTTTCACCTTCATAAAAAGCACAACATAACAACAGTTCCCTTAATTAATGCCAAACTCGGCATTTTACACACACACTAGCTTGATGAATAAACAAATGCTTATTGATTACAACCAATACTGCAATGTATATATATTGAGCTTTGGATCTTAAAACACCTTGAGGACGGCAATACCCCACCACGGCCTCCATCTCCTTGAGTTGTACAAGAAACTCCAACCCAATGTTTTAAAATTCGGTTATATTCGGTGAATATACGGCTGTATATTTCTATTCAGTATCCGGCCGAATAGAAAATAGCTATTCGGACCGAATATTGAATCTATGCTTTAAAATTTTTTTTGAAAACATTCAAAATCCATTAAAAGAGTTCCGGATCCGAATCCATAACCCATTAAATGAGTTCCAGACCCACCAAGTAGGTGTCCTCTTCAAGCGTCCCACTCAGAAGTCTTTTATAACATCTCTACATATTGCCTTATTGTATTTAAGTACTGTGAAATTAAATATTTAATAAAAAATCTGCATATATAAATTCGAATAAGAATCCGCATATTCAGCCACTTACTGTATATGCGGTATGCGGTGGCCTTCCGAATACTGCGTGAGAACTGAATATTAAAACACTGCTCCAACCCTGACACCCCACCCTCTCCAATAGACTCGCAACAGCTGATCTTTACCAGCTCAAGTCTTTTCAATTGACACCGATTCTAACTCATGTATTTCCTCAAGAATCATTACCAGCAACATTGGAAATGTGCCCTCTCCAAAGCATAGTTTCTTCACATCTTCTTCAAATGAGTTGTACAACATATAGAGAATCCTCAGGTTGGGCAGCTTTTCAGCGGCTTTAATATCTTCCCTTAGGCGAGTTTTCCTGCAATGTATATGTATCTTCTCCAAATTCTCTAGGGTACTGATCCAATCAGGCAATTTACCAAGAGAGCTGTACAACTTTAGGCTTTGAAGATACTTGGGTGGGGAACAGGGGCGGAACCAAGGCTTGGGCCCTGGCCCCCCCCCCCCCTTGCCCAAAAAACATATACAGAGCTGAGAACCCTTTAATAAAAAAAAAAAACTGGCACCCCCTCTGTCGGGCACTCTTGGATTTATCAGCTGCCTGTTAGGCCCCCTCTACCGATCATTCCTGGTTCCGCCACTGGTGGGGAAGATACAGAATCTAAGCAACACTTGAGCCCTAATTCATCTTCTGCTGACTTTCTTAGGTTGATAAGATTCAGCATCTCCTTTGCTAAACCCTTGCTTCCACCAATATCAATCGTACAAGAATATTTAGAGACCTTAATTTACCTATTCCTTGAAGAACCCTCATCCCACGTGTACCAAAGTATATTTGATCACCAAACTCTCTTAAAAATGTATGAGAAAACAGAGAAAATAAAAAACAGAGAAGACACCAGGATATAATACATCTCGGTTTTGAAACTTCATGATTTAAGTTATTTTTAAACTGATAAAAAGATTTCAAGAAAGTAATCAGTCCGTTTTATCGTTGTGAAATACGGATAGCCAGCCAGCCCTGCACGTAGAAGAAAGCCAAGGAAATATAATTAAGAATACAAATGAAATATAATTCAGCAAATTAGCGTAAATAAACATTTTAATAAGAATCTAAATATAACAATTAATATTCAGGCAATAACATTCTATATAGTCAAACAAAATATTTTTTTACTAACACATTGAAAATTACATAATTTATTTATTAGACAACATACATACACCAATAAATTATAAACAAAATTTTTAAGCAAATAAAACATAACAAATTAAATGATGCATAAGCATTGTTTATATGTAAATTATTTTCATCCAAACGTAATTCAGAACTCTGGAGGGTGAAATGAAGTTCATGAAACCACTAAAATATTATATTTAAAACTTTGGAGGAAACAAAAATCTTTCATTGTGCTACTAGTTAACTTCTTTTTTAAGCTTAAAAAACAAATCCAGCTAATAACTCAACTAATAAAATACTAAAATAAATAATTTTTGAAAGATCTTAGATTTAACTTTCAATAACCACAATATAATAAATCACTCATGATATTGTTTATGTTACCAAATCTCTCATTTTTGTAAGGTGTATGCCAAATGAAAGAGAAGATGATGTGAAAAGAAAATGGATTAAGATGGAATCTCCATTATTTAGGGGAGGGGAAAAGGACAATTAGATCCCTTAATCCAAAGATTACTAGAAAAGCTAGGGTGTGTTGTGCTCACCAATGAGTTTGATTAGCATAATTCCAAAATCTATCATATTGATTTCAAACGAGACGAATCTAAACTGATGAAACTGATCTACTTTACAAGTGATGCATATATATGCACAATTTTGAAAATTTGAATTTATTGTATAAAATCAAGCGGTCAAAATATAATTTTGTACATGCAAAAAAAATGAAGTTTTACAAGTTATTTTATTGCATTCATTTTTCATCAATTTTAGACCACTTAACTTTGTACTAAATGAATCAAAATTTTCAAAATTTTGTATGGACATGCATCACTCGTGAAATAGATCGTTTCTAATGGTCTGGATTCGTCTCGTTTGAAATAAATCCGATAAATTTTAAAATTATGCTCACCAAATTCTTTGATGAGCACAACACACCCTACATTTGCTCATAACTAACTTTAAATAAAATAAATGACCTCGTCTCCATAATATATTATATTAAATGGATCCATGTTGGAAGAACAGAGATCGGCATCCACATCACACAAAGTACATTTTAGATAGAAATTAACACAATTAAAAAGTAACCTTTTAAATACCTTCTTTTGGAAGAACAGATTCAACTTTATTTATTTATTTATTGTGCCAATTGGAGAATAAATTAATGGTCTAAATATTGCTTGACAGCTTCTGTCAGGTGTTTCAAAAAACAAATCATAATAATATCATACAATAGTCTTTCAAAACATAATTCAAATTATGGTTTCTTTATATACATGAACAATTTAATTACTAGTTAAGTAGTGCATTATGTAATAAACAGAAGGTTCACAAGGCGACAACGGAGTAGGTCCGATGCCCATCAGACCTACTTTTAGGTTCAACGAGCATGATGACCGTCCGATCTAATTTAAGATTTGTGCGCACGACAATTAAAACAGACGCACACGAATTTTAAAGGTTCCGCATGAATCTTAAAGCAAATCAACGGTGATTAAACCCATCGAACCAGAGGAGGTCCAATGCCCATCAAACCTACTCTCAAGTGGCACAAGGCACTCCATTGACTCAAAAGCAATTGGTTCTACAGATATAATTCCACCAAGTTGCATTTCCAATTTATCTTATTTAATCAAAAATGAATTCTGAAATTAAATTCTAAGGAAATTTCTTAAGAAAATTCCACCATATCAGAGTTCTCATTTCCGAGTTACCTATTTGATTGAATAAGAAATATTCAGACTTGTAATTATTATTTCATTTTTGAATATGGTTTATTGGTTTACTATTTAGATATTATATGTACCAATAATAGCTGCATAATTCACATAAGTTTTATATTCCAAAATTATATTATGAGATTTTATAATATCAATACATATATATATAACAAGGAATGAAACAAAGTCTTACTTATCTCTAATTGGATGAATTTATTTTACTATTTATAACTTTAATAAATTATGCATTGGATGAATTTTATTTTGTATGATTTGAGGATGCGAAATCTTTTGTAAAGGGAAATTATATATCAAACAATAAATTATAAGAGCAAACGAGAATCAAGTTCATTAATTCAATCAAGGTGCATTTGTTCATGAATTTATCAAACAAGTTTGATTGGAAAATTATGATTTGTTTTATTGAACCTACACTAGTAATTTAGTTCTAAGAATTTTGTATGATTTGCTTAGTGGTCCTCTATGTTTTAATTATTCAAAGAAGATAACAAAAGTTTATTTCTACAAAAAGAGAATTAATTAATTATAAGATTATTTTTGGTGATGGGAATTCATTACAAGATGACTAAAATGAAAAGTAGGCATGTTAATTTTGATACCTAATTAATTAATTAGCTACTACTTTCTCAGTACCAAAATAAATTGACTACTAAATTTGGCACAAACCTTGTGGTAGAATTGGAATTTGGAATTATATGTTGGCCTCTCACTTTATTTGAAGGGATCTCATTTTTTAACACAACCAAAAAGAAGATAGAAATAAATAACGAGATGCCATCTTGATTTTGCATCTCTAGATTGCATCGTTTCCTTCATTAATTATTTTGCATCTCTTGATTTTGAACACAACCAAAAGCTAAATATATCCATCCTTCCTCCATTGCATCCCTGATATATTTTGCAATGATTAGCACACATGGCTACACGTGAGAGGCCATCTCAATATTAAAACATCATTGGAATTTCTATTATTTCGTTGCACCTAGTTAAATAGTAAAACATCAAGCAAAATGTTAAATAGGGTAGCTAATTGTTAATTGGGTAGTGTTCAAATACCTCATGTTGTTCATGCCTCACATTTTTATTTTCAATTTCAAAGTCCAAACAGTTGATATGAACTGCTCAATATCATCTTTATATTAAAATGTGCTTAGAAATCAAATTTTATATTTTTTTATTTTTTTTAATATTTTTGTAACTAGATACAAAATCACTGTTTTGGATGGTCCAGAATTTTTTAAAAACAATTATTTTGCACCTATAAAAAAAATAGTAAAAAAATTCTATAAAAAAAATATAAAATTTGGTCTACAAGCACATTTTAATATGGAGACTATGTTGAGCGGTTCGGATCGACTGTTTGAATTTTGAAAACGGAGATAAAGTTGTGGAGCATGATTGAGCACAAAATTAATGGTGCATTTAACCCTACTCTATTAACAAATACATCATTTAGACTAACAAAGATGTATTACAGCTGGTAAACATATAGTTAGTTGTTGTTAACTTATTTTTTACTTTGTACAATTGTAAATTTATAAATTTTTATCAATAGAGCATGTTGGTTTATTCAACAATTAACTAATTTCCCTTAACATTAAATAGTTATGACTCACATTAAATGAGTTATTATCATAATTAGAGATATCCATAGATGAAAAGTGGGCGGATGTGAACAACTAGCATAGCCCTGAATCACAGAACATATATACAATCTAGAGTTTATTCTTCATGTGTATTTTTTTCTATTATAATCAGTATAGGATCATTTCTTATCATTTCCATTAATTGCTTTGGTGTTTGGTTGTGGACTAAAGTTAAGGTGGCCTAAGTTGTTATTCCAACTTAGGCCGGCCTAAATTATTTATGTTTGGTTGAGGTCTAAAGTTAGACCACGGCTTAAAGTATTCCTTGTTTTGTTAAGTTGGTGGAGGACTAAAGTTTTGGAAGCCTAAGTTAGTTAATTATTAATAACAAGATACTAATTATATAATATTAATTATTAATTATAACTATAATATATTATAACATTTTTATAATAATTATTTAATATATTAACAATATAAGATATTAATTATATAATTATATATTAATAATAAGATACTAATTATATAATATTAATATATTAATAATATAAGATATTAATTATATAATTATATATTAATAATAAGATACTAATTATATAACATTAATATATTAATAATAACTATAATATATTATAATATTATTATAATAATTATTGAATATATTAACAATATATGATATTAATTTATATAATTATATAATTAATAATAATTATTAATAATAAGATACTACTTATATAATATTAATATATTAATAATAACTATAATATATTATAATATTATTGGTAATAATTATTTAATATATTAACAATATAACATATTAATTATATAATTATATATTAATAATAATTAGTAATAAAAAGATACTAATTATATAATATTAATATATTAATAATAACTATAATATATTATAATATTATTGTTAATAATTATTTAATATATTAACAATATAACATATTAATTATATAATTATATATTAATAATAATTAGTAAAAAGATACTAATTATATAATATTACTATATTCATAATAACTATAATATATTATAATAACTATTTAATATATTAATAATATAATTATATATTAATAATAATTATTAATAAAAAATACTAATTATATAATATTATTATAATAATTATTTAATATATTAACAATATAAGATATTAATTATATAATTATATAATAATAATAATTATTAATAATAATATACTAATAATATATTATTACTAATTAATGAGAAGAGGGGTGAAATGGTTGAAGGTGAATGACAGTGGCGTAAAATTGAAGAAAAATTTAAGGCACGTTAAGAGGTGGTTTAATTTAGGCCCGTTTAGGCCGGCCTAACTTTTAGGCTATTTCATGTTAGGCCAATCATTTTAAATCATGTTTGGTGGAATAACAATGGCCTAAAGCCTTTAAGCCACCTTTAGGCCACAATCAAACATGGGGTTTAAGCCCTAATTTATTAAAGGAAAAAGGAATTTCTCTCTTGGGCCAATTTTCTGGCATTCTATTTTGTGGGTTATTGTTACTATGGTGCCAGACCCAGTCTGGGTATAAAGCCCAACAATTGGTTACTGTTAAATTATTCAAAAAAATTATATAGGCCTGTAAATAATTTTATGTTCTTATCTCTAACATGCATAATGCATTGAGGCATTTACTCGTCCTAGCTTAATTATTAGGCGTGCTACCAATAAATTAAGGGTTATTGATCCAATTAATTTTCTGTGCTATCTCGACCTGGTTCCAAACAGTTTTTTTGGAAACTCGGCCGAGTCAACTCAGTATCAGTCGGCTTCGATTCGAGTTTTATCCGAGTCTCGTGTCCATGCGATTTTTAATCAAAACTCGGTTGAACAGTGTTTGACTCGGCCGAGTTATCCAATTTTCAGGCCGAGTCAAGCCCGAGTCAGCTCGAGTTAGGTCGAGTCAAGCCCAAGTCAGACCGAGTCCTTCAGTTATTTTACGCTTTTTTTTCTGACAGTTGTTGATCTATGATTTCAAATCACAAAAAAAAAAAAATTTATGCAAACAGAATTTGCACTAGAAAAAAAACTTAACATAAATTATGCTGCCAATGTTATTTTGCTTTTCTATGCATAAATTATAGTTAACTTGCGTAAAAAGTGTGTTCTATTTGTAATGCTTATATTATATTATATAATTAGTGGATTTGAGTATAATCTTTTGTCTTAACATAGTTTTCTTACCAATTATTTTTTTTACCAATTTTTTCTATATTTTGGCTACAAAACAAGCTTATGTCAAAAAAATCCGAGTTTCCGATCCGATTCTTCCGATTCCGAACGATTCACTGATTCTGATTTCATGGTTAAGTATCCGGTTCCGATTTTGATTCCGAGTTTCAGAACCATGCCAAAAACAACACTGTTGTGCAATATATACCAATCTGAGCACAAGCACAGAAACAATGCAGGCTCACTATCTACTAATTTGAGAACGACGACCTCAAGGCTCATCTATTGTAACCAGAGCATGGTTCTGTTTTTTATTGTCTAGCTTTGTATAAGGGGATTCAGTTAATGTTTTTTTGTACTGGTATGGCTGTTCTATATACTCTTATGTACTGGTACGAACTATATGTGTAATTGGTTTGTCCTGATTAATGTAAATACCTACGGGTTGTTAATAAAAAATAAAGAGTAAGGCTTAGGTGCTATGGATAGCATAAGGTAGTTCATGTTATTGTCTCAAAAACCTATCGTATAAACTTCAAACTTCGATCTAAGTAGCTCAGTAAATTGGTTATAAAATGAACTTGTACAATACCAATTTTTACTATTTTTGAATTTTTTTTTTTTACTATTTTTTATGATTTATGAAAGATGGCAAAAAATAGCTTAAAAAGAAAAGAAAATTGTCAATATTTTAGGTCATTTTTTGTCATCTTTCATAAATCATAAAAAATAGTAAATAAATTCCAAAAATAGTAAAAATTAGTATTCTACAAGTTCAATATATAACTAATTTACTAAGTCATTTAGATCGAAATTTGAAGTTTATATGATAGATTTTTGAGACAATAGCACAAAAAATCTTATGCTATCCATAGCACCTAAGCGGATTCATTTAAGGTGATCAAAACACTTGAAGACCTCCAGTACATAAATTAATTTTTCCTAACTTTCAAAATATGAAAGGCAAAAATAAAAGTGATACATTTGACCTTTAAGAGCAACCAGCCAAACAGCATATCAATTCACATTTTTTTAGCTTTATTAAAGCAAGAATGGTTCCCTGTAGCTTGTTTGTCCCTAAAATCAGAAAATGTGACGTTTTAGACTTTTAGTCCCAGGTCTATATAGATATTATATGAAGAGATTACATGGATTGACATGGTTGGATGTTCATGCTTTATACTGGTAAGTGAGACTTTCACTGGAAATTGTTGTTTGCTTGTTTCATGCCTCAAAAATGTGCAATAATTAAAGAAAGGTATTGTTTGATACAGCTACCTACTGACTGGTATCTATCAGATTCTCAAACAATAATCCTAGCTTGGCCAATTCCATGTAATTTATACTGAATTTCCTTACCTAACCTTATTCTGGTCTCAAAAAATAAAGTTCAAAAGTTTTTTTTATATATTGTAATAAATAAAATGCATCAGTTGTACGTATGACGTAGACTTCGAATATATATATACCCTTTTCCATGCAAATATGGATAATAATAATTAATTAGTGTAAACTGTGAAAATAAACAACCTTTTAATTTGACTGCGCATGCATGTATCATGCTTCAAAATTTAATTAAACAAATGCTCATAAGATCATTACTTGTGAGTAATTAATGTTTGTGTAAAGTTTCCTTTTTTAGATTTGTGTTGACTTTACTGAGATTAAGAGATAGCACCAGCAATAAAAACCAATAACCGGCTGTCATAATCAATAATAGTGATAGCAGATGAATTCTATCTAAGTAGCTTGCTTGATACTCACAAGTAATGATCTTATGAGCATTTGTTTAATTAAATTTTGAATTGTATGATGCATGCGCAGACAAAAGGATATATATATATATATATAAATCCAAGTTGATATCATATGTACACCTGATGCATTTTTTTTATTATAAGATATAATTTTTTTTTCTAAGTAGGTGTATATAAAATTAACAGCCATAGCCAGTGGACCACCACACTTAATAGTAATGTTTTTGGAACAATATTGGAAAGAAAAGGGTTCTAGCTATTTTTCTTCCTATAAAAACCACATCAATGCAGCTTCTCTAACAGTCTCCTCAGAGGAAGGAAACAACCCAACAATATATATATATTGAGCATTTTCAAGCACCATGTTTTTTATTAAGTTTTTCTCATTATGGCCAATAGCCGTTGGTTTAATGCTATGTTGTTTGTCTGAGGCCAAGGTTCATCACCGCACCTTTGTTGTAAGTGATTTCTCTGCTATCACAATTGACATTTATTTACTTCACAATGTCTGGTATAATTGTTATTTTTTTTATATTTTTTAATTCACGAGTTGTAGACTTCAAAAGAAATATAGGAATTGAAAATATAACTTATTACTTTAATTTGGAGTTGGGTTTTTTCAATGGGCATCAGATTAAAAAAGGAAATGTTTGGGGTTTTGGTTTGGACAAGGTCTCATTCAAACTTGGGTCTAAACCGTCTGATCTGCCTTAGAATTCACACGAACAGTTTAGATTGAAACTGTTTAAATTTATTAAGTTATAAATTTGTTCACATAAATCTCAACATAAAACGGACGGTTTAAATCTGCCTCAGAATTCACACGAACAGTTTAGATTGAAACTGTTTAAATTTATTAAGTTATGAATTTGTTCACATAAATCTCAACATAAAACGGACGGTTTAAATCTGCCTCAGAATTCACGCGAACAGTTTAGAGAAACTGTTTAAATTTATTAAGTTATAAATTTGTTCACATAAATCTCAACATAAAACGGACGGTTTAAATCTGCCTCAGAATTCACACGAACAGTTTAGATTGAAACTGTTTAAATTTATTAAGTTATAAATTTGTTCACATAAATCTCAACAATAAAACGGACGGTTTAAATCTGACTTTAGATAAAATTTATCCAAAACCCTTTGAAAGAAACTCAATTCCAAAAGAAACATGAATAATGTCAATCTCCAGTGAGGTTATGGTATTTTGTAAAATGCAGATCGGTTCATACTATTTATCTATATCTCTGATTGTAAAGTCTAAACAGTTGATCCGAATAACTTAATATAATATCCATATGAAAATATACTTGGAGATCAAATTTTACATTTTTTAGAATTCATTTACTATCTTTTTTAGATAGGTTGAAAATTCCTATTTTTAGATGGTTCAAAATCTTTGAACGGGTGATATTCTACCTATCTAAAAATAGTAAATCAATTCTAAAAAATTAAATTTGATGTCCAAGTACATTTTTATATGAAGATTATTTTGAATTAATTGTTTGGATTAATTGATTGAACTTCTTAAACAGATATTTAATTAGTTTATAACACGCTACCGTTTCGCGCTTTGTAAAGTATCGTAGCCAGCCTCACTCATGTCATGCATGTTGCATTCTTTGGTGTTATTTGCTGGCTCTTAAAAATACCTACTTGTTGCTTGCTTTTTCTTTATCCTTTTTTCTATTATTTGAGTAGAATTAGGGTGTTTTTAAGTTCATCAAGTCCCTTTGTGAAATTAATACTAAAATCTATTGAATTAGCTTCAAACGACGTATTCAAAGATGTCTTGTCCCTTCTGTTTTGTGGTATGTAAATATGTTTATTTATTTTACTTTTTCGGTTTTTCACTTGCACAGATTCAAGAAGCTACCTACACTCGGCTCTGCAATAACACAAAGAACATTTTAACTGTCAATGGATTATATCCGGGACCCACTATCTCCGCTCGAAAAGGCGACATAGTCTATGTCAAGGTCATCAACAGAGGGAACAAGAACATTAGCATCCACTGGTACTATACACACATAACAGTACATATAGAAAGAATCTATTAGTTGCACTATTAATTAAGGAATTATTATAAGCTATGCAAGACTAACATGTATCCATCTAATTTATATAGGCATGGTGTAAATCAGCCGAGGGACCCATGGTCAGATGGACCAGAATACATTACTCAGTGCCCTATCCAGCCAAGAGCCAACTACACACAACGACTACAATTTACGGAAGAAGAAGGCACGCTCTGGTGGCACGCACATAGCGAATATGATCGTGCTACTGTTCACGGTGCTATTATTATTTACCCGAAGCTCGGAACCACCTTCCCCTTCAGCAAACCCGATAAAGAATTCACGCTGATTTTAGGCGAGTGGTGGAAGAAAAACATAACAGATGTGTACCAAACTGCAGTTGAAAATGGTGGTCAATTCGACGCCTCTGATGCTAACACCATCAATGGACAGCCTGGTGACTTCATGCCATGCTCAAAAAATGGTAATTTATTGTTCTCGGTACATTTTGCAAGTTGTTAATGCTTCATAAGATAAAGATTCTCTTTGACAATGTTTGTTAATTACTTGATCAATTTAAACAAAATTAGCAACCAAATTTATTAATTTTTTCAAATATAATGTGGTCTAACTACATATAATTTTTAATCTTTATTTTGTTGCAGACACTTTTAAGGTACAAGTTGAACAAGGCAAAATGTACCTCCTTCGTGTAATAAATGCAGCCATGGAAAATGATTTCCTTTTTGCGGTTTCTGGCCATAATGTAACAGTGGTTGGAGCCGACGCCAGCTATACGAAACCTTATGTGAATGAATTTATCATGATCGCCCCGGGCCAAACTATGGACCTTCTCTTACAGGCCAATCAATTCCAAAACTCATATTTCCCCTTACGTTATTACATCATCGCGGCATTATACTTTGATGGAAATGTTTTGGCCCCTAAAGATGCCAATGTGTCCGTAGCTATTCTAGAATACAAAACTAATTATTCCGTGCCATCAACAAGACCGGTTTTCACGTCCTTACCAAACTCCAACAACACTAATGCATCAGCTGTGTTCACTAGCGGTCTTCGCTCGCTGGCCAGTTCAGATCACCCAACTGTCGTACCCCAAACTGTCGATGTCAAAATGTATATCATGATGTCTGTGAATGAACAATTGTGCCCTAACAAACAATGTGCTGGTGTAAACGGTACTATGTTCGCTTCTAGTATGAACAATGCTAGTTTCCAAAAACCCAAAATTGATGTGCTAGATGCATACTATAATTCTATTGCCGGTGTGTACACCACTGACTTTGCTGACCAACCTCCGCTCGTCTTCAATGTTACTGGTGACAACATTCCTGAGCAGGTATATTTTGTTATTAAATCAACCAAAGTGAAAGTGCTCGAGTATAACACGACCGTGGAGATTGTGTTTCAGCAAAATAACATACTAAGCGGAGCGGCTAACCAACCATTGCACTTGCACGGCCACAGCTTCTATGTCATTGGAAGAGGATTCGGCAACTTCGACAACACAACAGATCCTCTGAGTTACAACTTGGTCGATCCGCCATTTGTGAACACTGTGGGTGTGTCGCAGAACGGTTGGGCAACTATCCGCTTTCGGGCAACTAATCCGGGTGAGTTTATTCTTTTTCCTTTTTTTAAAATATCAAATTTATTGAATCTTTTATTGATTTAATTTTTCACAATCAAAGGTGTTACACAACTACAATGAGAATGGCCTGTTTAGCAATTTTTAATTATATAGTTGATTAGTTACTGTTACAAATTGTTGTTTTGAATGTTTTTCAGACACTAATCCTCGAAATATTTTGGTTTTGCAATTAAATTAGGAGTTTGGTACATGCACTGTCACTTTGAACCACATTCAATCTGGGGAATGGATGTTGTGTTCATAACAAAGAATGGAAATAGTACAGAGGCAAAAATACTACCTCCCCCTGCTGACAAGCCTCCTTGTTGATTTTACTCAAGCATTATATTATTTTCTTTTTTTTCAAAGGTGAGTTTGCACTGGTTAATTAATTGTATATTTGTAAAGAAAATATTATGGTTGGTTGGATTTAATCTGTTATTTTTGTAAGTTGAATAAAGGACTGCAAGAGTATAAGCTAGATTGGTTAATTTGTTAAGAGTTGTCACAGAAACAAAATTAGAAATTAAATTAAGTAGAGTTTATTATCAGTCAGACTTGTTTTACTGGTACTACCAGCTTGTGGTAATTTTATTATGATGAATTGTTTCTAGGCCCAAAAATGAACTCAAGTAATTGGGCCGAGATAATGAATCACATCCTAAAAGAGATAATTTGACCCACAAAATTATCAATTGACCAAATTCATAAAGATATGTTTGTGTGTGTAAAACTCAAGGCAATGAATTATTTGTCCTTTTGAATTAATAAATTAGAAGATTGAATATTTCTCTGACACATACTATATAATTTTTTAAAAATTTAGTAAAAGATAAAATATGAACTTTATACTTATTTTTAATAACAAAAAAGGATAAAATTAATGTGTGAGTTTTGGAAACTAGAAGAATAAATATGATATTATGAATTTTAGAAGAAAAATAAATAATTTTGAAATTTGTAAAAAATACACTACCTAATGTGCTTCGATACAACAAGGATTGAATTTATATCAATAGTTTGACTTTGATTTACTTAGATTTATTGAAACATTGACACTTCATGCAACTCAGCTAATACACTTTTGTAACAAAGATAATCATCCAAAATAACAAATATTAAATCCAATTATTTTTATCTATTTCTTTAGATATAAAACATCACAAGCAGGAACTCATGTGTAATTAATTCATCCAACTTTATATATAATATTTTGTACATTATATATGCATCTAAAGTTCGTCTTTGAGAGACGAATGCGAAGGATTCGGCGAGGTCTTGATCGGATAAGACGCCTCCATGGCAATGCCACATAAGCCTGTCTTGGCCTGGACACCTTGTTTCATCCTGATGTAACCGCCTTCGCCCCACTCCGGGCCCCACGAGTTCTTCACAATCCAATATTTGGTTCCATCTTGCGTGGTGCCATAGCCTACGATCGCCACGCCGTGGTCTAGGTCGGTCCCACACTCTCCGGTGAACACACCCTGTGTTATGTAACATGAAATGCTTAGTGATTGGTTCAATGAAAAGATTGTAATTTTGGTCGGTACGGTACCAGTTTTTATGGTACAACCTCAGATTGTAATTTTTATGGTACAAACCTCAGAGTAAAACTGGAAATCGTAGCCACTTGCTTCAATGGCAACAGAGACGGGCTGGTTCGCCACGGCATTTAGTAAAGCATTTTCATTGTTTCTCGGAACATCCTGGTACCCGTCAATCGTCACCACCTGAGATTTCTCCTGAGAAAAATAAAATAAAATATTACCTTTAATTAATTATGACATTTCAGTTCAATGCCAAAAGTTAATTACCATTCTAATCAAGAGTTGTTTATATATAATCATGTATAAATTGTGCATAACCAGTAACAAGAGGGTATTTTTGTCATTCCTCCTAAAAATTAATCCTTAAATAGCTTGAGCAACCAATCACTGGTACCTGCACCTGTACCACTTACTGGTTTAATCTGATTAGAAATATTATTTGACAAATAAAATTATTACCTTTAATTATTATGACATTTCAGTTTAATAAGAGTTGTTTATAAATTAAGGCCCATTCAAATCATGTATGAATTGTGCCTAACCAGTACCAATATACATCGTACCAGTACTAAGAACCTGCTGAAATTACAAGTTTACAACTGAATCCTAAGATACATCATACCAGTACCAAGAGGGTAGTTTTGTCTTTCCTCCTAAAAATTAATCCTTAAGAACAATCAATAAATTAATTAAGCCCCATTCAAAATGAAAAAACCAATAAAACAATGTATAAAACTTGAGCAACCAAGAACAGGTACCTGCGCCTGACTGGTTTAATTTTAGTAGAAATATTATTTGAAAAAAACAGTGTTCTAAATAGCGCGCTATAGCGTTTTTGGACCCTAAACGCTAAGCTATGGCATGAAAATACGCTAATTGCGCTACGGCCGCTATAGCGGTAATAGCAGTCCGCTATAGCGCATAGCGTGTAGCGCGCTATTTGCGCGCTATGCATATTGGGCTTTTTTAGACAATTTATATGGGCTTAAATAAAGATCCATAAAATTTATTTTGTATAGAAAAAAAAAATAGAATGAATCATGATACTTAAGATAATTTGTATAGAAAAAAATCGATAGTTTATGATATTATTATGGATATTTTGAACCATGGACTTTTGAACTATTTCAATATGAATATTATAATTTCTTAATTAATTTAGTGTTATTTATTGTTCTATGAAACTTTAGATAATATTAATATATAGTACAAATATATAATATAATTTTTGTAAAAAAAAAAACGCTATTTGGAATAGCTTCCGCTATAGCTACGCTATTCGCTATAGCTTTTTTTGTAGCCACGCTATGACGCTATAAACGCTATTTAAAATATTGGAAAAAAATGCAAAAATTTGGTACAAAGTTACGTACCAGGGAATTGTCGCATGATTGTTGCTTGGCGACATAAGGATAGCTCTTCTCTGTGGTAATGCCACCATTTTTCTTGATATATTCAAATGCATAATCCATGAGACCTCCATTGCATCCATAGTTTTCACTGGTATCACAATTGACTAATTGTTGCTCTGAGAGAGAAATCAGTTCCTTGGTTTTTATTTGATTTATCCCCTCAACTGCTACCACTGTTGAGAAGGCCCAGCAGCTACCTAAAATTTAATAAAAATATTTGTAAATTTTAATCCAGTAACAGTTTGAATTATGGTTAAATAAATTGAATTTGGAATTGAAAACCTCAATCCCACTTCATTTGTGTTGAACATTTTTTGCCAACTTTGTACGCCAGGTACATAATATATCTATATTTAATTGTCACTTATAAAATATATATAGTTTGGCTGGCGTCGTTACAAACTTTAGTTATGTGTGTTTCTCACAAATATAGTTTGGAACTTTGGATGATAAATTTAAATAAGTATATATATATATATGAGTGAGGCTACGGTACTATGCATAGCACGGTTGGGTCCGTGCTACGGCTCAATATTTGAGTTTTCAAAATCCCAACGGTCGATCCAAACCGTTCAACATGATTATAAAATAAATATGTACTTGCAAACCAAATTTTACATTTTTTCAAATTTTTTTTACTATTTTTTAAGATAGGTAGAAAATCACTTGACCTGAAAATTCTGGACCATCCAAAAACAGTGATTTTCTACCTATCTAAAAAAATAGTAAAAAAATTCAAAAAAATGTAAAATTTGGTTTGCAAGTACATATTTATTTTATAATCATGTTGAACGGTTTGGATCGACTGTTAAGATTTTGAAAACTCAAATATTGAGCCGTAGCACGGACCCAATCCGTGCTATGCATAGTACCGTAGCCTCACTCTATATATATTGTCATTATTGTTAATTTATAGAGAAATTAATTAACTCACCACATTGGCCTTGGTTCTTGACTGCAGTGACAGCGCCCTTCTGTCGCCAATCGACAGATTCCGGCACGCTCTCCACATTCTCATACATGAAACTCTCACTGCCACGCGGGGCCCCTCGCAAACTCGCATGATGGTGGATCTTGGACCCGGCATATGTCTGCCTAAACTCCTCCCTCGTCATGTCGGCAAACTTGTTCAATGCGAGTTTATACGGTTTATCCTTTTTGTTCGCCTCATGGATGTATTTGACATTCTCTTTAAACACATTGAACCGTTTCTGTTCATCATTCATGTCTCTCGAGACAGGGTGGTGTCGACGCCATTTCTCGTACAATTGCCACAGGGTTTCGTCGGATTCGACGTCTTTGTCGTCGAAAGGAATGCATTGGGTTTGTTTTATTGCTAGTGTTAGTGCAAGGAGAGTAGCAAAGAGGAAGAAGAGAACCTTGGCCATTTAGAAAGGTGATTTAATTAATTAATTTACTGATGGGGTAGAATGTATGGTTCTGGGGTTTAATTTATAGTGGAGGGATTTATGTGTGTGTGTGTGTGTATATATATATATATATATATATATAATTGGAAGCATGTAGATAGAGAAATTTGGATGTATATATGAAGTTTGATGTTGCTTGTGGGGAACATATAGCAACATAAATAGAAACTACATTAATTAATTGAAATAATGGGTTGCCATCTTTTAACACACAAAACCATACTCATATCCGTTAGCATTATATAATTATAAAGTTTTTAAAAAAAATCTTTCATTAAAATATTTTAATAATATTTATATCTAGTTAATTATGTTGCGCCTCTTAAATACTCTTAATTTAATAAATTAATATTATATAGGCAGTAAAAAGTCTAAGGGCTTAACCCTCTAGTTATTTTTTTGTTTTTAGAAGGAAACATATTTCATTAAATTGTGACACCAATAGTGTCATATTTACAAGTAAAAGAAAACAAAAGAAGAAGAAAAAAATACAAATGAATAAAGCTATAAAAGTACAAAAGAAATAAGAGTTGTCAAATGATACAGGAAAGCAAAAAGTCTGATATATTAATTTTTTTAGAGTGAGGCTACGGTACTATGCATAGCACGGATTGGGTCCGTGCTACGGCTCAAAATTTGACTTTTTAAAATTCTAACGGTCGATCCGAACCGTTCAACATGATTATAAAATGAATATGTACTTGCAAACCAAATTTTACATTTTTTTGAATTTTTTTACTATTTTTTTAGATAGGCTGTTTTTGGATGGTCCACAATGTTCAGATCAAGTGATTTTTGAAAAAATAGTAAAAAAATTTGAAAAAATGTAAAATTTGGTTTGCAAGTACATATTCATTTTATAATTATGTTGAACAGGTTCGGATCGACCGTTAGAATTTTAAAATCAAATTTTAAGTCGTAGTACGGATCCAATTAGTGCTATGCATAACACCGTAGCCTCACTCTTTTTTTATCTCATCTTTGATCATATCAATCGTTTGTGAATCTCTAAAACTGGTAAATATAATTGATTTTGATTCAGTCAGTTATTATGAAACCTGCAAAACGACAAGATTAAATTGCATCAAATATGAAAATAAAAAATCCATTAATTTGAATTCATAACACAAGACTCCAGTCCATAGTGACAAGAATCATGAATAATTCGGATTTGAACTCTCCCCGAAGCAATTCACGTATTATTCGGTTTTCCGAATTTGACAAATTATTTGCGAATTATAAATTTTTTTTTTTTGTTCACTTGTGAGACTAAGATATCTGATTCGGGCTCAATATATAATTCTAAATTATATCCGAATTATTTTCAAATCACGAACTTTTGACCAGCCGAATCTTTCCCGAATCATTCATTTGTCACTGTACCTCAGTCAATGCTAATTACTTTAATGATCAAAAGAACAAACCAAAAGAAGAAACAATAATCAACAAAAAATGAAATGAAATAAAGGTAGAACCGACATTCTCACGTGAATAGAAAGCTAGTCATGTGGCTATGCATATAATCAAAAGCAAATTTAATTATATATTGCATCATCAAAGAATAATGTTGGATATTTGTTTCAATCATAGAACCAAAAAAGGATAAATGATTTCCAACTGGATAAACTTTTCGGTGCCTGTATTCTCCATTTATCCATTTGGTACATGAATTAGGTCTCTCCTCTTTATACAAAAATAAAAAAATGATATATATATATATATATAGAGAGAGAGAGAGAGAATGGCTAATATACAAACATTTGTTCCTGGACTCAGGAACAAACGATTCTGTTCTCTGATTTTTAAAGTACAAACAGTCGATCCAAATCATTAGATATTCAATCTATATTAAAATGTACTTGGAGATCAAATTTTACATTTTTTGGAATTTTTTTACTATTTATTAAACTGGTTTGAAAACCGCTGTTTTTCAATGCTGCAGAAATTTAATAAAAACAGCAGTTTTTAAACCAGCTTAATAAATAGTAAAAAAATTTCAAAAAATGTAAAATTTGGTCTCCAAACACATTTTAATATAGATTGAACATCTAACGGTTTGGATCGACTATCCTGTCTCTCTTAGTATTTTTGAGACGCATTACCGGCCAGTTATGTAAATATTTACACATGAAATGAATAATCAAATGATGACTTGCACATGTACATCAAATTAAACAGGAATATACTTATTTAATTTTTTTTTTTAATCAGGCACGAAATAAAACCTAAATGCAAAATTGACATGAAACTGTTGTTTGTCACCTACAGGGCTACAGGTAGAGAGCCAAAGGAAGTTGCTAATATTACACAAGGGGTCTGAGATCATATCATACAAATAACAAGGCATTAATTGCTAAACTTAAAAATTTAAATCAATCAATCTATCTATCTATGTTAGTTATCTAATATCTATCAAGCTCATAGGCTCCAGGCACATCATGCAAGGGGTGTCCCTTTTGGTTACGCTCGATAATCCTGCCAGCGAGGGAGACCTGCTTGCCGACAGCAAAGATGTACAGATGTACGCTCGATAATAAGCTCTAACGTCTAACAGCTAGACTACACGTAGATATGTAATATTTTACGAGAAGGACTGAATTATATAAAATGTTTAAAAAAATAAAATTCAATTAAATTTTAGAAAGGGACTGAACAAAATATCGACTAATATTATGATTACATAATTAATTTATCCAACATATACCTTTCGATCGAGAGAGAGCCGACATTTTTATTAATATCCAAAGTTTAATAGAAATTATTATTTATGCCCAAATTCTTGGGTTTTCGCTAAAAATGTTCAAGCCGGCCACAAAATGGCCGGCTTACTCCCCCCTAAGTCGGCCACCCCTTTTTTTTTTTTTAAACCCACATTTTACCCTATATATACCCTATTTTTCTCTCTCCTCCTCACAACTCCCTCAACCGAATTTGCTCTCTTCTTTGAGTAATTTTTTTTTATCTAATTTAAATTTAAATTTATTTAATTTAGGGTTTAGGGTTTAGGGTTTAGGATTTAGGATTTAGGGGTTATGGGTTAGGATTTAGAGTAATTTGTTGTAATTTAGTGTAATTAGCACAGTTGACCAAGATTTATGGTATTTTAGTATTTTTTAACATAATTAGGCTAATTAAGTGTAATTTAGCCGAATGTAGCATAATTAGGAAAATTAGACCATTTGATATTTTACTGAAATTAGGCTATTGTAGCATATTTAAGGTTATTTTAGGCGCAATTTCACCCATTTTAGCATTTTTAAGCGCTATTGTAACATTTTTGTCCCTTGTTAGCATATTTTACCGAAATTAGATTATTGTAGCATGTTTTAGGTTATTGTAACCGTAGAGACCTATTGTAGCATGTTTAAGCAGAATTAAGCCTATTTTGGTTGTTTTTAGCATATTTTACCAAAATTAGGTTACTGAAGCCTATTGTAGCATATTTTAGGTTATTGTAACCGCAATTGACCTATTTTAGCATGTTTAAACAGAATTAAGCCTATTTTGGTCGTTTTTAGTATATTTTACCGAAATTAGGTTATTGTAGCCTGTTTTAGCATGTTTTAACGGCAATTGGCCTATTTTAGATTATTTTGACATCAGGATGCCTAGAGCACGGTCTACCCGTCGTCCAGTAGTGGACGAGCCGATCAGTACCAGCAGCACGGAGCACATCAGTCCTCTCCTGTGGATTCCCCACGATGATCACCGAGTCTCACTGGCTTCTCGTGAGGTACGTATCTTTTTTTAGGTTTTCTTTAAATTTTGTTGAGTTTAAATTTTATTATGTTAACACCATGCGGATTACTTTTTTCAACGCATGACACGTTTCTTTTAGATGTGAAGTTGCGGTGCGTTCACATGCAGTACTAGAAGATGATGGACCCGTACCTCATCAACCTGGGTCTCTACCAGGTTGTGGACATCGTGCGGGCAGAGAGAAACATCATCAATGCATCTCTCATCGCAGGACTGGTGGAGCGATGGCGTCCCGAGACGCACACGTTTCACATGCCATTCGGAGAGATGACAGTGACTCTCCAGGATGTGAGTGCCCTTTGGGGTTTGCCTATCCGTGGCACACCCGTTGGCGGCGTATCTGACAGCACCAGATTCATAGGTGATGTCAGCGAGTTGTTAGGAGCTGATCCTTTCTATATCATTGGGGAAAATGGGAGGTCCAAATTTTATATGCAGATAACGAGGTTACGGGAGCACTTCAGCGCGAGTCTCTCAACAGATTCCACCGAGCTAGAGATTCAGAGGTAAAATCTATAATTTGTTTCTATTAATCCATTTCTAATACGAGGATTCTATTACATTTACTATAAATTGTTTCTATTAGAATTTTTATATGTTTTGTATTGCAGATATACACGGGGCTATGTGATGGACCTTTTTGGTTCTGTCATGTTTCCTGAGGAGACCGATACTTCGGATTTCGAGTCTCTCTCATACAGTCTCCATGACTTCGGGGTATTCGATGATGATTTCATGTCGGCACCGCCAGTACCCCGATATGACACAGAGATGCCGAAGCTAGTGGTAGCGGGTCTCATACTCAGCCTGCCTTTGGGACTGAGTTCGCCACATCTATCTTTAGTACACCTCCGCCAGTACAGCCAGTCTCCATGGGCGATGACAGATGGGATACCGCCGAGCATATACTCTGGTCCGCCGATGCTAGTGTGGAGGCTGAGAGAGACAGAGCCTAGCCGCGCTGGCGCCGGGCGAACGCCGGAGTACCGCCTCAGCGATATACCCCCTCTCAGTTTTAGTTGTATTTTTGCTAGTTTTGTACTATTTATATTTGGTATACTATTTATGTTTGGTATATTTGGATTATCCTATATTTCGGTTCTTTTGTATGTGTTCTGTTATGGTACTATTTTTATATTTTACAGATAAAATAAATTATCATGATAATGCTAAACAGAAATTATTACAACATTAAAATAGTAGTACAACATAAAAAATAAACAGAAAAATATTTAAAACAATTGAATAAGTGCATTAAACAGCAAAAATAAGCTTTAAAGATTAAAGGCACACCAATTGGCGCATCCCGAAATACATTGAGTCGGTGTGACTGACATAAGTACTCAGAAAAATAGTTAAGAAAATAATATTACAATACAATAACAAAATAAAATTACACTATATAAAGAAGAAAATAATGTGTAAAACAAAAAAAAGGGGTAAGCCGGCCACAAAATGGCCGGCTTAGGGGGGAGTAAACTGGTCATTTTGTGGCCGGCTTGATCATTTTTGGCGAAAACCTGAAAATCTGAACATAAATATTAATTTCTATTAAACTTTGGATATTAATAAAAATGTCGGAAGAGAGTGAGGAGAAGCAATCTCAAAATAGTCAAAGATGAATTGACAGCTGATCCCTCTATTCAAGAGAGAGATAACTTGGGCAACTTTTGTTCTGGTGCCAACAAGGCAGCAAGCATTTCAGATTAACAGAGACACGGTCACGCAATAAAGAAAAGAGATATGGCATTCATTGATTGATTGATTGATTACCACCTTTTTTTTTCTTTCTTAGTTACATCAAACTCCTTTGTTTGACAAAGACATCAATTAGTTGAGAACGGAGCCGAATTTTTTATTGTTACCACGCTATAAAATCCGAATTAATTCGTTACCATCCGTCTGACTCTTTATTCAATCCTACCACCTCCGCTAACCCAGTTCGCGCACCAAATTAGCTCGTGCGCGGACTGGGTTGGCGCACAAACTTGGTGCGCCAACTGGGTTAGCGGAGCTCTCTTTTGGGGCTGAATGGATTTGGGTTTAAGGTTTAGGTTTAGAGTTTAGGGTTTAGTGCTGACTGGATTTTAGTGTTTATTTTTATTTTTGCAACGGGTGTCTGAAAATTCTGTTTTATTTTAACGATGTTCATTCATCAGACGCAAGGCAGCAGGCAGGTAAATAACGTAAAAACGAATGCGTTAAATTGACGGCGGAAGAACTAAACAACAGAAAAACAAAACAACATAAGAACTAATATCAAAATAATATCGAAATAACATCCAAATAACAAGAACTAATACCGAAATAATATCAAAAAACATAAACTACAACAAGTAACTCTATCCTATCTGCTCGAGGGTGTCCACGGCTTCTTCTCTCTCCTAAGTCTCTTACCCCGCCCCTCCTCTTGACGCTCTCTCTCCTCTAGCGATGTGTACTGTCGTGGTGGCTGTGGTGGGGTCTCCTCATGTATCTCCCCAAAAAGTGTCTCCTCGTGTGGTCCCTCATCTGCACCAGGTCCGAAAATAAACTCACGTGTATCTGCAGGGTACACGGGTCCATATGAGACATCCTGCTGGACAGCTGCTGCACTGGACTGTGGGAGTGACGTCTCATGTGGGAGTGGCATCTCCTGTGTGGGAAACGGAGGGGAGTCTACATCCTGCGTGTAAGCCCCGTACTGAGAGCCCAAGTGAAACGAAAAATCTGCGGATGGGTCCGGCTCGTCGTACTGATCTCCGCGGGGTATATCTCCCTGAAACAAATAGAAAATTAGGTTTCACAATGAAGATGATTATAAAATAATTACAAAAATATACGTACCGCTGCAAGCCCAGCAGCCTCAAATGCGGCCTCAGCAGTCGCTGCCTCGTGTAGGTCTGAGAAATCCGGCTCTGGCGTGCTCATAGGCTCCGCAGAATCTGCGGAGTCCATGTCTTTCAAATCTTCATAGCGGGGAAGATCTGAAAGCCTGAGAACTCTCTCGAGCTGATCCTGGTACCCGGCGACGACGACAGGCGGTGCAGCCATACACAACCACTTCTTACCGAATGCCTTCCAACCTCTTGTGACGGCGTATCTTGCGCTCCTAAGCACCTGCTTGATGTTCATGAGTGCCTGCGAATTAAAATAAATAAAATTAGTTCGAATTGCAAAGGAATTTTCATAATTTTCTTAAACTAAAAAAATTAAAGACTTACAATCTGTGCAGCCGGGCCAGCGCAGGGAATGAAGCCATACTCGTCACTAACCGTGTCGCGTCGTACGTGGAGCGGCTTCGTGTTCATCTCCGTGATCTGACCATGCAAGTACACCGTGAAGGCACAGTACTCCTGATACCAACTGCGATAGGTCTGATCGTATGTATCGAAAGCATACGACAGGAGCTCGTCAGGGATCCTGTCGCCCATCGCCTCAAGCCGAGTCACATAATCGGCGTGCACGGTCCGCCAATCCTTGCCGCCGGTAGTGGCCAGATCTTTGTGAAGCTCGTACCACTTGTCCTTGGAGATGGGATCCGGGACGGGAAAGGGCTGACGCATACCGAACTGACGCATCACCCGTCCAGGATAGTAATGCTCGACCATTTGGTAGAACACAAGTGGTACCTGCAAGTACATAAAAATAAATAATCCTACGTACGTAATAAATAAAAGTGATGCAAAATGGGAATACAATAATAATGCAAGGGTTACCTGAGCAAACCAAAACTGACGCTGCTGGAGGCATATATGAGGCAGGTCATGCAGGAAGGAGTGAGGGATAGCATCATCGTCATCAACCTCGACACGCTCGTCGTACGGCCGCCAGCAGACGTGTCTGTCAGGAGTCATCTGCTCGAACTGACTCCGGAAGAAATCAACACCCATAGGTCTGCCGTGCGGGGTCTGGATGTACGTCTTCCTCGAGCACCACTTCTGCACGTAAGACGGGCATGTAATCCCGTCGGGCTGCCCCCAAGCTGGAGCCCAACCTCTCACTCGTGGCTGTGGACGGCCGAACGGGAACCTCGTCCACGACCAATGCATCAGGAGACCAGCTGGACCGTAGAAATTGTGCTTGTTTGTCTATTTAGGTACAATTGATAGTTAAAATTTTGGTTTTTTTTATGTAACCATTTAATTATTAAGATTTGGATTTCAAAATAATTTATACCTGACATGCGGTGCACAAACCCCGATATAGACATGCCAATACCGCTGCACCCCAGTTCATCTGTTTCGGCTGGGCCAAGTCCCTCAGCCACTCAAGCAAACATCCAGGGACAGTGGCCCCCGATGAATCTGGGAACATCCAGCAAGCAAACATCTCCATGATGTAAGCCCGGGTCCACCGATCTACCGTCTCAGCATCAGCATCTGCGTCCAGGGCTCCACTGTAAATTCGAACCAATTTAGTGAAAATTGCGAAAAATAATTAATTTTAAAAAATAGACATCAAATAATTAATTTTATAAAATAAATGTTACCTGAACCGCTCCCGCAAGTGTGATAAACTGATGTCATTCTTCGAGTAGACGTACCCCTTCTTGGTCGACCTCCGCTTCATCAACCCGTCTCCCAGCAGGTCGAGGACGAGCTGCGTGAAGTCTCCGTACTCCACGCCTGTGACCGCCTCTCCGGCAATGGGCAGACCCCAGAGACAACTCACGTCCTGGAGAGACACCGTAATCTCTCCGATGGGCAAGTGGAAGGTGTGGGTCTCCGGTCGCCACCTCTCGACCAATGCAGATATAAGAGCGACATCTGCATTTAAGTCACTGAGCTGTGACACATGCCACAGACCCAGCCTCTGCAACGCGGCTGCAAATCGAGGGTCGTAGAGGATATTCATCTGGTTGTTCCTCGTCGACGTCAGAGTATGAGTCTGCATTTAATTTCAAAATAAACACAAATACAATTTATTATTTTATTCAAATGAAAATGTATATTATTTGCAAGTGGTATAGAGATGTAAACTTACATATGAGTTTCTGATCTTGTGCTCCTTGTAAGGGAACCAGCAAACGGGACTGATATACTCTGACGTCAAATGCGGAAAGACGGTCCGAGCTAACACTACATCCAACTCCACATCATCATGAGGCAGACTGGTGTGCTTAGTGCCGCTGGATGACGCCATACTACAATTTGGTGCATTTCTAATCAAATTTGGTCTTAAGTACCTCAAATATGGTACTTTAATAATTTACTAAAATAATTTGGCATAAAATACAACATAATATAGCTAAAAACAATTCTACTCTGTTTGGACACCATTCTAAATATTTAATACAATTCTACTCTGTTTGAACATCATTCTAATTATTTAATACAATTCTACTCTGTTTGGACATCATTCTAAATATTTAATACAATTCTACTATGTTTGAATTTATTTTGAACACCATTCTAATTATTTATTACAATTCTACTCTATTTGGACACCATTCTAATTATTTATTACAATTCTACTCTATTTGGACACCATTCTAATTATTTATTACAATTCTACTCTATTTGGACCTATTTTGGACACCATTCTAATTATTTGGACCTATCTACTCTACAAATAAATAAATAAAAAAGTAAAAAAAAAAAAAACTTACTTTTTACTGTGCCGGAGTGCGCGGAGCGTGGAGTGCGGAGCAAAATGAGCTCTCCGCACCCTTATACGATGAAAAGAGAGCTCCGCTAACCCAGTTGGAGCACCAAGTTTGTGCGCCAACCCAGTCCGCGCACGAGCTAATTTGGTGCGCGAACTGGGTTAGCGGAGGTGGTAGGATTGAATAAAGGGTCAGACGGGTGGTAACGAATTAATTCGGATTTTTGGCCGTGGTAACAATAAAAAATTCGGAGAACGGAGTAGGTCTGATGCCCATCGGATCTACTTTCAGTTCAACGAGCATTCTGACCGTCCGATCTAATTTAAAATTTGTGCGCACGAAAATTGAAACAGACACGCACGAAGTTTAAAGCATTTTGCACAACTCTTAAAGCAAATTTACAGTGATTAAATCCATCGAATCAAAGTAGGTCCGATGCCCATCTGACCTACCCTCAAGTGCAATTAGTTAGTTAGGTGTTAATAAGCTTTGCCCAATTTTTTCATTCATATTATTAGAAAAATGATAAATTAAATCAAAAACATTATTTTTTTTTTCAAAAATAATGGAACCGCAACAAAAATACCATGTCTTCATCATACCTTACATCTTATATTTCTGTTTTCATAGTCCAAAGAGTTGAACCGAACCTCTCAACATGATATCCATATTAAAATATGTTTGGAAACTCAAATTTTATATTATTTGGAAAAAATTTACTATTTTTTAGAGAGGTACAAAATCACTGTTTTTGAATGGTCCAGAAACAATAATTTTGTACCTATCTAAAAAATAGTAAACAAATTTAAAAATATATAAAATTTGGTCTCTAAGCACATTTTAATATGGAGATCACGTTAAGCAGTTCGAATCGGCTTTTTAAATTTTGAAAACGGAGATATAAGATGTGAGGTATGATGAAGCATGAAAGACATGAGACATTTGAACCAAATTTGGAATCTTTCTTTCTGGTTTTCTGTCCACTTGATATGGTATAATAAATCTTGAAAATAAAATGAAAAAAATTGAAAGAAAAACAAATAGCTCTGAGTCAAATCAGAAGAAATTGAATAAAGGAATTTAGGATTTTATCCCTTTTTTTTTTCCAAGATTAAACGACAAGCTAAAGGAATTTGTCACCTACACATTTTGTTAGTCGCTGTCTCCAAAATTCCATCTCAAAATTTTTTTTTTAAAAAAAAGGACATTGTGAAAATCTGAATTAGTTCACATTCTTTTACACTTGGAATATATTAGAGAATGTTTTGAATGTGAATCTTTACGAGTGCACGAATCTTGATAAAAATAAAGACGGTCAGATGGTGTTGTCATCCTTTACTTCAATAAAAAATAATTAATTTTTTAATGTAAAACAATAAAAACTTGATTTCAACCACAACCATCCATTTTCACTTCAATAAAAAAATGTAAAATAATTAATTTTAATTTCAAAAATTAAAATTTGAATTCACAACAACCATGCATTTTTACTTCAAGAAGCATCTTTAACACAACCCCTTGATTCAATTCACACTCTGAGCTCCTTTTTTCTTTGTTGCTTGGAAGTGCAAGATTTGTCTAACTATTATATTGGTTTACCTAATTATTATGCATTTATTTAATTTGGGCTGTTTTCATTACCATTCCGGGCCCACAAAATTTACAATTGTTAAAAAATTGCAGTAAAAATTGCACAAAAAAGCAGGGACAGAACTAAAATAATTAAAATATAGAAGGCTAGATAAATAGATATCACATAATTTCATTTTATGAGAACTAATAGTAATATTTTTTGTAAAAACTAAAAAATATAAAAAAAATAATACTATTTTTTTTTTAATTTATAGGAATGACTTTAGCCTCTTTCACATCTCAACCTTCAAATATGATTAAATTTGAAAGTGATATTTTCCAATATAATAAGACTTTATACATAAGTTATTCTCATTCCATGTAAATTTCCTTCATTCTAATTTGGTTGTATAAATAACCAATATATGTTTAATTCATAACTTATAATCCCCCACAAATTGATATATATATAACTATAAGATTGCTAAAAACAGAATTATTTGAAGCAAACTGCAAGCATATATGTACCTGTCAAACAATAAAATTTGTGGATGTCATGAATTCATCTTGCCATTGCTACTCATATTATCTTTCCTTTCTGAAGAAACAACAACCTTGCAAGAGAAAAACATTATTTCTTACAGCAGGTGCAAATCAGGTACTTGTACGGTACCAGCATATCAGAACATCAAGGAAGTGCATCTGCTGAAATCCGAGACTGATAACAGTAATTCTGAAATTCCTACAATCCGAATCCAACCGTCGAACTGTTCCGAGATGCGTGCAACAAAAAACCAACTGATTCGAGATGCGTTCTCGGAAAAAATTCGATGGCTGAATTCGGATTATAGGAATTTCAGAATTACTGTTCATTGGTTTCGGAATTTCAACTGATTCGAATCCGAACATCAATTGGATAAAAACAAGTCTATTTTTTCTTTCTTTTTTCTTTTCTTTTTTAGTTGAAGGCCCTTAGGCTTAGTCTATTTTTTCTCTGTATGTTAATCAATTGTATAATTGACTTCAACTGAACCTCAAAATTCTCAAACATAAAGAAAAAAAAAGTTTATTTTCTTTCTTTTGAAAAAAAATATATTTTTTCTAATGTACCTATTGCAATGATAGAAGAAATGTTCAAAATAATTTCATATCAAGAAAACCGTCTTTGATTTAATAGTTAAAGCAACGTTTTTTGTGGGAGAGGTCACAAGTTTGGCTAATATATATATGAGGAGGGTTAAAATGCACCCTCCCTTTTGTGCTCCTAACGTGCACCCTCCCCTCATATCTTCATTTTCAAAGTTCAAATAGTCAATTCGAACCTTCCAACGTGTTCTTCATATTAAAATGTGCTTGGAGACCAAATTTTATATTTTTTGGAAATTTTTTACTATTTTTTCAGAATTTTTGAAAATCATCACTTTGCTGAATTTTTTATTATTGTTTAGTTTAATCAAAAATTCTGAAAAAATAGTAAAAAATTTCCAAAAAATATAAAATTTAGTCTCCAAGCACATTTTAATATGAAGAACACGTTGGAAGGTTCGAATTGACTATTGAAACTTTGAAAATGAAGATATGAGGGGAGGGTGCACGTTAGGAGCACAAAAAGAGAGTGCATTTTAACCCTCCTCTATATATATATATATATATATGACAGTGCTACGGTGCTACGCGTATATAAGGGCCCCTCCGTGCTACGGCTCAATTTTTGAGTTTTCAAAATCCTAACGGTCGATCCGAACCGTTCAACATGATCTCCATATGAATATGTACTTACAAACCAAATTTTACATTTTTTAGAATTTTTTTTACTATTTTGTTAAGCCACTTTGAAAAAACACTAATTTGTACACAACAGTTAATTTTTCTGGACCATTGGATCAGCGATTTTCAAAGTGGCTTAATAAATAGTAAAAAAATTCTAAAAAATGTAAAATTTGGTTTGCAAGTACATATTCAAATGGAGATCATGTTGAACAGTTCGGATCGACCGTTAGGATTTTAAAAACTCAAAAATTGAGCCGTAGCACGGAGGGGCCCTTATATACGCGTAGCATATTAGCCAGATTCTCTATATATATATATAGAGGGAGAGAGTGGTTGGCTAATATCAAAACATTTGTTCCTAGGCCAAGAAACAAAAGTTTCAGTTTTTATATTTTCAAAGTCCAAACAGTCAATCCAAACCGTTCAACATTCAATCTATATTGAAATGTGTTTAGAGACCAAATTTTACATTTTTTTTAAATTTGTTTACTATTTATTAAATCAGTTCCACTGACTCATATTTTCCACCTAAATTTTTCTAACCCCCTTGAATCATGATTCAATTATAATGGACGGCGTATTTTTTTAAAATAAAAATGACATTCAAATCATAGAATTTTAAATATCCACAAGAAATTTTCCATCTGAGATTCAAGCATACAACTTCTTATATCGAAGATATTGCCTTAGAAAATAGGTCAAATATAAATTTTTATGACACATTTGTATTTATTTATTTATTTTCTTTAATCAATTCATTATAAAAAAATATCAAAAACAACTACGGAGTTTGAAAGAACTTGTCTTGATTTAGTGGTAAAGGCACATGGCTTCCATGTGAGAGATCATGAGTTCGAAACCCACAAAGTGAGAAAATCATCTATTAATATACAAGAGTTTGAAATGTATTGGGTGGCTTGACCTCCAACTCATATTTCAAAAAAAAAACTATGGAGTTTGAAGTGGTGAAAAAGAACCGTTGTTTGATAGTCAGCGATTAGTTCCCCCCACCCCCCCCCCCCCTTCTCTCCTCCTCTCTCCCTCCTCCGCAACTCCCTCCCCACTCCTTTGCTGCTTGAGCAGGCGCTTCTGCCTAGGTCGGATCTGGTCATCGCTCTGTCGTTTTGTCTCGATGCTCCTCCGCTCCGTTTTTCTAGTAATTCTTATTACCTTTTCTTTTGTTTGATGGATGTTTGTGATTGGTGTTGTGGTCTACGTACCGTTTTCTCTTCTTCCTTCTCTTTTCCTTCTCCTTCTCATTTCTTCCTTCCCGGTCTCTCTTTTAATTCTTGTTTTTTTTCTTCTTTTTTGTTAATAAAACAGGAAAATGGATTGTCTCTTCTGAATACTTCGGTCTCGTTTTGATTTTCAACTAGGGCGTTTGTGTTGAGGATAAGGATGCTTGAGGACTCAATATATCTCCATTGAAGCACGAATACCTGATAGCTCAATATCAGCGCGTAGCAGTTCTTTGTTTATGTTTTTGTCCTTGCTTACTTATGTCACAATATGTTTATTTGTAATATATTTTTACTGATAAGTGCTAATTAATAGATGTACATTAGTAAGGGATACGACCCTATTGTTATTCCAATAGAAAAGTAGGATTCTGTTTTTCCGATCCCAACTATCAAATTTATTGAGATTCGTGCATGAAAAAAATTTCTTTATCGAGATACGCGAATGAAAAATTTTAAATGGTTGGAATCGGAAAAGCAGAATCCTGTTTTTCTATTGGAATAACAACAGAGTTCATTCCCATAGTAAGAGGTGATAGGTGTACTAGTACATGTTTCTCTGTGTATGCATGCAGCTCTCTTCTACTATCAACTTTGAACTTAAATAAAAGATAGGTTACCCGCCTTTTCATCCAAAAAAGAAGTTATAAAAAAAAATATCAACCGCATTAATGAACGCAATAAATATGCTCTCCAACTGACCCACATATTATTTGACAATACGAGATCTGATGTACATATTTTATTTGTAATCATAATGAGAAACAAAAACGCATTTGAACATTGCCAACACATGGAGTCAGAATTGTGGGCTCAAATGGACTTCACATCATAATAAATAAATTAATTTAAAAAAATGCTAATAGTTGGGAATATTTTGGTAGCTCTCCTCTCCACCTTAGATTAAAAGACAAAAATGGATATACTCTGGACCTTTGATGTCTGCTTCAATCTGCCATCAAGAAGAAAATTTGTATTTGTAAAGCTCCTGCTAATCAAACCATACTTAATTATACACGTGCCACACAAACCACCAAAAAAAAAAAATTTTGCTGTCCAATTTTGAGTAAATTATACACTTATCATTTTCATTTCATAAGACAATTAAAGAACCAGTTGAGTTCTGACATTGAAATATCCACCAACTTGTGGATGCAAAATCCTCTCAATGATACTCTTACATTTAGGGGTGTTCAACCGGTCGGTTCGGGTTAAACCGAACTTTTTTTGCCGAACTGCGGATTGAATCGAATTTTGAAAACCAAGCCGAACCGACCGAATTAAAATTCCAAACCGATCTAAAACCGAACCGATTAAACCAATTTAAACTTCGGTTTATTCGGTTGAACCGAATGCAAACATTTCAAGTTACAAATAAACATTTCAAAACCGGTTGGTTCGGTTTAAACCGATTTGGATAACATTTTTGATAATCACACAAGCCGGTTTTTGATAAACCGATCCATTATAAACCACACAAAATAAACCGATTAATTTTTTATTAAACCGGTTGGTTCGGTTCAAACCGATTGGAGATCCCAAAACCGAACCGAACCATTTAAACCGAACAACCGATCCAATTAAACCAAAATTTACCGGTTCGATTTAAAACTGAATAAACCAATCTATTTGAACACCCCTACTTACATTGACACCACCCTCAATCTCTAAAAAAAAATAACTCTCCGTGGATTTAGTTGTTTGGGACGGAATTGGGTATATATTCTAAGGGGTATTTATTTAATTTGGGCTGTTTTCATTACCATTCCGGGCCCACAAAATTTACAATTGTTAAAAAATTGCACAAAAAAGCAGGGACAGAACTAAAATAATTAAAATAGAGAAGAGTAGATAAATATATCTCATATAATTTCATTTTATGAGAACTAATAGTAATATTTTTTTGTAAAAACTAAAAAATATAAAAAAATAATACTATTTTTTTTTTAATTTATAGGAGTGACTTTAGCCTCTTTCACATCTCAACCTTCAAATATGATTAAATTTGAAAGTGATTTTTCCCAATATAATAAGACTTTATACATAAGTTATTCTCATTCCATGTAAATTTCTTTCATACTAATTTGGTTGTATAAATAACCAAATATATGTTTAATTCATAACTTCTAATCCCCCACAAATTGATATATATATATATAGAGAGAGAGAGAGAGAGAGAGAGATGAGCTATGGTGAGACGTGGAGTAAAACAAGTTTGTACTCCACGTCATATTTTTATTTTGAAAATCCAAACAACCAATCCGAACCGCTCAACATGTTCTCTATATTGAAATGTGCTTGGAAACTAAATTTTACATTTTTTGGAATTTTTTTACTATTTATTAAGCCACTTTGAAAATCGCTGATCTACTGTGAACAGTAAAAAACAGTAAAATTTTCTGGACCACCGGATCAGCGATTTTCAAAGTTGCTTAATAAATAGTAAAAAAATTCCAAAAAATGTAAAATTTGGTCTCCAAGCAAATTTCAATATAGAGAACATGTTGAGCAGTTCGGATCGGTTGTTTGAATTTTTAAAATGAAAATATAGTGTCATGGAGTAAAAACTTGGTTTACTCCACGTCTCACCATAACTCATCTCTATAAATATATATATAACTATAAGATTGCTAAAAACAGAATTATTTGAAGCAAACTGCAAGAATATATGTACCTGTCAAACAATAATTTGTGGATGTCTTGAATTTATCTTGCCATTGCTTCTCATATTATCTTTCCTTTCGGAAGAAACAACAACCTTGCAAGAGAAAAACATTATTTCTTACAGAAAGGTGCAAATCAGGTACTTGTACGGTACCAGCATATCAGAACATCAATTGGATAAAAACAAGTCTATTTTTTCTTTCTTTTTCTTTTTTTTTTAGTTGAAGGCCCTTAGGCTTAGTCTATATTTTCTCTGTATGTTAATCAATTGTATAATTGACTTCAACTGAGCCTCAAAATTCTCAAACATAAAGAAAAAAAATTATTTTCTTTCTTTTGGAAAAAAAATTATTTTCTTTCTTTTGAAAAAAAAAATATACTTTTTTCTAATGTACCTATTGCAATGATAAAAGAAATGTTCAGAATAATTTCATATCAAGAAAACAGTCTTTGATTTAATAGTTAAAGCAACGTTTTTTGTGGGAGAGGTCACAAGTTTGGCTAATATAATATATATATATATAGAGAGAGAGAGAGAATGGCTAATATACAAACGTTTGTTCCTGGACTCAGAAACAAACAGTTCGGTTCTCTGATTTTCAAAGTCCAAAAAGTTGATCCAAACTGTTAGATATTCAATCTATATTAAAATGTGCTTAGAGACCAAATTTTACATTTTTTGGAATTTTTTTACTATTTATTAAGCTGGTTTGAAAACCGTTGTTTTTCAATGCTGCAGAAATTTAATAAAAACAGCAGTTTTCAAACCAGCTTAATAAATAGTAAAAAAATTCCAAAAAATGTAAAATTTGGTCTCCAAGCACATTTTAATATAGATTGAATATTTAACAGTTTGGATCGACTGTTTGGACTTTGAAAATCAGATAACCGAACTGTTTGTTTTTTAGTCCAGGAACAAATGTTTGTATATTAGCCATTCTCTCTCTCTCTCTCTCTCTCTCTCTATATATATATATATATATATATATATGTAGGAGTTGGCTACGGTGCTACGCGTAGCATAGAGGGCATCCGTGCTACGACTCAATTTTGAGTTTTCAAAATCCTAACGGTCGATCCGAACCGTTCAACATGATCTCCATATGAATATGTACTTGCAAACCAAATTTTACATTTTTTAGAATTTTTTACTACTTTTTTAGATAGGTAGAAATCCACTTGATCTGAAAATTTTGTACCATTCAGATCAAGTGATTTTCTACCTATTTGAAAATAACTAGTAAAAAAATTCTAAAAAATATAAAATTTGGTTTGCAAGTACATATTCATATGGAGATCATGTTGAACGGTTCGGATCGACCGTTAGAATTTTGAAAACTCAAATATTGAGCCGTAGCACGGAGGCCTCTATGCTACGCGTAGCACCGTAGCCTCCTATATATATGTTGGCTAATATCAAAACGTTTGTTCCTAGGTCAAGAAACAAACGTTTCGGTTTTTATATTTTCAAAGTCCAAATAGTCAATCCAAACCGTTCAACATTCAATCTATATTGAAATGTGCTTGGAAACAAATTTTATATTTTTTGAAATTTGTTTACTATTTATTAAGTCAGTTTTAAATCGATGTTTTCAAATGATCAATAAATATTTCACTATTTATTAAAATCAGTGATTTTAAAATAGACTTAATAAATAGTAAAAAATTCAAAAAATGTAAAATTTGGTCTCCAAGTATTTTAATATAGAGATCACATCTAACGATTTAAATCGACCATTTGGACTTTAAAAATAAAAAAATCAATTGGTTGCACCACAGCTCCGGAACAAAAGTTTTGATGTTAGCCAATCTCTATATATATACACACACCAGAAACTTGGACATGTTTTCAATAAAAAAATATGATAGTAAATTAGTTCATAAAAGCAGCTCATTCTTCTGAAAATTTTGGGTTGGCAAAACCAAATATTGGACCTGGCCCACGGCCCAACCAAATGATTCATTTGGTTACATATCTCAGTAGACAAATAAAAATTAATCACAAAATAATATTCTGCAATTTTAAAATTTTACTTCTTACTATTGACTTAATTCTCTTATAATGCTATTTATTAGTAATAAAATTACAGAATCTTCAACTGAAAAGTTTCCCACCTGGACAAAATGTTTCAAAATATAAAAATTATTTTTTGAAAATTCATAATCAAAATTTCTATATAAAGATTTAATTTAATATATTTTTTGATTAAAATAGAAAAAAAATTATCGGATGAAGATGGGGCCCACACTTATAAGGTGTTTGATACCTGGTTGGTGGAGACAAAAATGTGTCTTTGTCTTGTTCCATCATGCACACCTTATTTCTTTTTAATCTTTTTGCAATAAACACCTATTTCAAATGTACGCGTGGCATTAGATAAGACAAAGATGCACTATGACTATTGACTAGTTCCATCATGCCCTGGCCACCTCAATTTCAATTGCTCTTTATTTTATTTGTGATTTAAAAAAAATTAGACTTATTTATCAATGGAATATTCCGAAATTTTTTTTTTTTTTTACCATCTTCTAAAAATAAATAAACACAATGAACAGGTTTTTCAAAAGGGTGGAGGTTTTGTCCAAACAGCATTGGATAAAGTCTCATTTAAATCGGACCAACCGTTTGATCTGCATTAATTAACATCTACACGGACATTTAGATTCAAGGAGCCAATTAAATTTACTAAGATTTAAATATATTTGCATGAATTTCAATGCAAATTGGACGTTTAAGCTTGACTTTGATTGAGATTTTGTCCAAAGCTCTCTATGCTACGCGTAGCATATTAGCAATTTCACTGAAATATTAAACAAAATATGATTCTGTTAGAAAATAACTAGAATATAAATCATACACAAATATTTTATAAAGTATAAATACTTTTAAAAGATTAATGTACTTTATATTTTGTAATGTTTTATATGTGATTCACTCACGGATGTGGTGGTACTATTTATTTTATTTTATTTAGTAAAATGAAAAAAATAAAGACAAAAGTGACGATTCAGATCCCAAATTTTTTATTTACAAATAAGAGGGAGGTTCAAATGCACCATTATTTTTGTGCTCTAATATGCTTCACATCATTTATCTTCATTTTCAAAGTCTGAACAGTTGATCTGAACCGCTCAACATGATCTTCATAATAAAATATGCTTGGATACCAAATTTTATATTTTTTTAGAATTTTTTTTACTATTTTTATAAAAAGAGGTACAAAATCATTTTTTTAAGAAGATTCTGGACCATCCGATAAAGTGATATTGTACCTATTAAAAAAATATAAAATTTAGTCTCCAAACATATTTTATTATGAAGATCATGTTGAACGGTTCGGATTGACTGTTCGGACTTTGAAAATAAAGATAAAGAATGTGGAGCATATTGGAGCACAAAAATTATGGTGCATTTGAACTCCCCTCTACAAATAATATTTGCAAATTTGCTTGTGTGGTATTTTCTACGATGAATAATTTTGAAGAAAAATGGTATCGCCTATTATTTTGAAGAAAATGATTAAAAGCATAAAAAATACTCCTATAATCGAAACTAATTAATCATGTCCGTTCGTTTTAAATCAAACGGTCTGAATTAAAATAATATAATTTTATTTTTATTTTCTTTTTTAAAAAATAACTGATATAAAGTTTATTTTAAACCCTAAGAAAAAAAAACAATCAAAAGAAAGGACACCTCATCTCCTTTCTTTTTCTTTTCTTAATTTCCCTTCAGCATGCATTTAGACATAATTTATTCGATGGGGAACTCAAGGTGGCTAAATCTGAAGGTATCAAGGCTTGCTGTGCTCTCCGGATCCGACTCCGCTGCTTTTCTGAGAGAAAAGCAAGGCCCTCCTTTTCCGATCCGAACTATTCAAATTCGTTGAAATTTGTGTATGAAAAAAGTTGTTTTATCGAGATACGTGAATGCAAATTTTTAAATAGTTCGGATCGAAAAAGAAGGGCGCTGCTTTTCTCTAAGAAAAGCAGCGGAGTCGGATCCGTGCTCTCCAAGCCGAAGCAACAGCCTTATGGAAAGCGGTTCAGCTGGTGACTGAGTCAGGTATCTCTTCATGCCAACTTTTCACCGATTGTCAGACCTTGTCAGAGGCTACCACTTCCTGGAAGCCCCTTCTACATGTAGATTGGCGAACCTTCAAGGAAGTGCTAGAGGTTTGGAAACTTTTTAAAAAATTCAAAGGTTTCTCGTGTCACCATATCAGCAGATGCCACAATGAGATGGCTGACCTTTTAGCACGTAAGGGCACGAGCGAAAGATGGAGTTTTCAAGCATACACCTAGCCTATTCTGTTGGCAGAGACGGATTCAAAATTTTCGTCAGAGGGGACAAAAAAAATATTGAATTGGATTTAAATATCTAATCGGGTTTAAATCCATTAACTAATTGGATACTAGACAAAAAATAAGCTTTAACTTATACTTTCTAATGTTTTGACTTGTAATTTCTGATGCTCTAACTTATAATTCTAATTACTAATAAAAATTCAACAAATTTATTTCAATTTTAACCCTTAATTTAACTCGAATTACAAACGTCCAGAGGGGAGCAAAAAAAATTTCAGAGGAGGGCAGAGTCGATCGAAACCAATAAATCTCCACTAAAACTCAAAATCCAGAGGGGGCAGTTGCCTCCCCCCTGGAATACACTGGAAGCTACCCCTGGAATACACTGGGTCCGCCCTGTCTGTTGGTTTGAAATTTGTTTGTTTAGAACTCAGTCAGGGTAGTGTATAGACTTGCTGTGATTGTATTTTTGTTTTGAATGTAATAGCCAATCTCTGAATCAATATATCTGCCTGCGGGCAACCAAGTTGCAAAAAAAAAAAAAATAATAATATAATTTATTTGCACATACATATTCTAAAGAGGAAACGGTCAAAAGGAAGGACACCTCATCACATCTCTTTTTCTTTTCTTTCCAATATTCAATCCAGCATGCATTTAAGCATAATTTATTTTTTCATGATTATTGATCACATAAAATTATTTGTAAAATTTTGCAATTTTTAATTTTCGTTTTCTTATTCGTATTTATATTATCAAATAAGAAAAATTTGATAATTTTGGTGGAAATATTATCGTCTACTTTTTTTAAATAAAAAGAAAAATTACAACTCTATTATTTTAAATCATATCGGACAATTTAAATGATCAAATGCATATAAAAATACTTCTAAATTTTATTTCAGATCAATCACGTTCCTTCATTTTAAATCAAACGGTCTGATTTAAGACAATATAATTATATATTTTTTTCTTTTAAAGAAAGTAGCAGATATGAATTATATTTTATAAACCCAAAAAGGAAACCATCAAAAGGGACGACACCTCATCTCCTACCTTTTTCTTTATTGTTATTGATCACATAAAATTATTCCAAAGTCGTTAGCGTGACTTGCAACGTGTTCATAAAAATAATAAAATATTATAAAATATGTTGGCTAACCTAACCTGTATACGGCGCCAAGTACTGCTATCCGAAGATTTGAATCGGTGCAGGATATGACTCATCACTCAGCATCACATTCTGGAGACAAGAGATCGAGTATCTCAGAGATGATGTAAAGTTTGTGACCTGGGAGCCCTACAGAGAATATATAAGTCTAATTTATTTAAAATTTGATTTAAATTTTTCATATTTTTCCATTTGAATTGATATATGGTATTAAATATGTGCTTTCAGGTCGAGATATGGAGGACATCGGACTTTTCTCGAGATATTCCTGAGTGATGTCGGCAGCAAGAGCATTTCTGGTGTGCAGAAGTGCCGCTCATATGATTTCAGGTACCGTAATTTAATTTAAGTAGTTCTCTACACGAGCAACTTAATTTAATAGAAGCAACCTAACATAATTAAATATATAGACCATAGAACACCACTACCCGGTCGGGTCATGAGACAGTTCGGGCTGCGTCTAACATTTTTTGTAATTCATATAGACCTTACAGAGATTGGTACCAGGATCACGACGCGTACACCATATTTCTGGAGGGATGTATCGCCGACAACCCCTTAGCGCGAGTACCGAAGCTAAGGGATCAGAGATGACGGATTCATGGTCTTATCCCCACCGACGCACCGTTCGTAGCCACGGTATGTTAAATTTTAAATTTCAAATTACAAACTAACAATATTTACATTTGTACAAGTTTTTCATATTTTTTTTATTTTCAGGTATTATATCTGGTCAAGAGTTGCGTCATAGGGGCTACGATAGCCATGACCACGGGCTGGAAGAGGCTCGGGAAAGTCATCCTCAAGCACAATGTACCCACGGTGTGCTAGTGTGGCTACAGGGCGTGTCTCGACTCTCTATTGAGATGTGCTGGCTTGCGCGGAGTTGATGCGGTCGACGACATATCCAACGAGCCTGATGCATACGTTCCGTACATTGGTGACGAGGCGTTGTTTGCAGCCATCCATGATGCTGAGACCGTCGGTCAAGCGTTCGACCGAGGGGCCAATTTGATGCGCCGAGCCGCAGAGCAGGTCATGCCTACTCAGGCTACACAGGATGTCGAGGTATACTTGTAATTAAAATACATAACTGTGATTTTTTTTTTTTCCAATTTTCTTGATTAACTAATTTGTAACTTACTGCTGCAGGGTGAGGATGAGGAGACACTGGGGTTCACTATCTCCACTGATTTTGGCACAGAGGGAGATGGGTTGTATTCTCAGGGTTACAGTCCGACTCAGACGGTACCTCCTGCTTATCAGCCAGGGTATGTTCAGACAGAGCCCATCTCGGAGTTTTCTGGACAGTCCTCACAGCAGACACCGTACCCTTCCCTCTATGATGACCCCATAGCCAAACATACATTTTTATTCACGCATGGTGTCTGGACAGACTATGGTTTTTGGTCTTGGAATCCAGCAGATAACCGAGATTGAGGAGGTTCATGACGAGCCAGTTCAGTCTTTGAATGTCCAGGCAGAGGACTCTATAGACTCAGCAGAGACTGACGAGATGCCACTCTCCAAGCTGGGTCGAGGGTTCAGAAAGAAGAAACAGAGGACGATTTTTAGTCCTGATCCGTAGGCTTTGACTTGTAGTTTGTTAGATGTTTTGTCAGATACGGGACACTTATTTGTTAGATTATGTCACTTATTTTTTTTGTGTTGCTTTGTTATTTATGTTATTTGTTTTTGTTATTTATTTAGTTTGTTCATTATATCATTATCTCGTCGTGTACAAAATAAAATGTATGCAGGACAATACTTATTCAAACGAACGACATTTATAAAATACGACACGACAACAAATATATCAATTAAAACAAATTTTAACTTAAACAAATAAAAGTATTTTTATAACGAAAAACACAAAATAAATTATAGATTTTAGTCTTACACGAAAAAAGGGGGGCCCGCACTGGCATTCTGCGGTCCCTAGTAAATGGGGCCGCAGAACACCAATGCGGCCGTGGTAAATTTAAAATTGTCCAAAAACTGTGGTTTTTTGGAATGCTAACTTTAAAATTTTCGATTTTAAATCAAACGGTCTGATTTAAGACAATATAATTTTTTTTTTCTTTTAAAAAAGTAGCAGAGATGGGATTCGACTTTGCTGCTATTCTAAGAAAAATAACAGCGGGTGCTTTTCAATTTATGTCTATTTCTCTCTTTAAAAGAAAAGAAAGAGGAGAGAGGAGAGAGGAGAGAGAAGAGAGAGAAAAAGAAGAGAGACCGAGAAAATAGCAGAGAAAGAGAAAGAATTTGAAAAGCACCGGATCTCCATCTGCAGTTCTGCACATATGAATTATATTTTATAAACCCAAAAAGAAACCATAAAAAGAGAGGACACCTCATCTCCTACTTTTTTCTTCACTGTTTCATGATCATTGATCACATAAAATTATTACATAGTCGTTATCGTGACTTGCAACGTGTTCATAAAAAAAATTAAAATATTATAAAATATGTTGGCTCACCTACATGCCTACTCGTTTTAGATATATTAAAAAGAATTAACTAATGTGAACAGCTGTGTAAGCTATCAAACGTGTCTGTCTTTATTGATCCAAGGAATTTGTTAATAGAGGGGGGGTTCAAATCCTCCGTTTTGTGTGTCTCCGTTATACTTTTATTTTTAAGAACTTTAATAATTTAAATTTTAAAACTTAAAAGTCATATAAAACTGTTAAATACAATCTACATCATTTTGGAAAAAACACGTGTAAAAAGTTGTGACATTTTAACTTTGTTTTGATTGTCATCAAGAGTTTATAAAAATGACTAATGAGGATAATTTCTGGACATTGATTTTTCAAATGATTAATTCACATAAAAACAAAATCGAAATGCGATGTTTGTTTGTATGAGCATATAGAGAAAATAACATAGATCACATTAATAATTTTATTTTGACATTTAAGTTTTAGATTTTGATTTATTAATGTTTTAAAAAATGAAGGTATGGTGGAGGCACAAAAAATAAAGGCATTTGAACCCTCCTCTACCGGAGGTCAAGTTGCAGCTTATCGGTACCGGTCAAAACTAATGGGTACTAGTATGGGCTGATATGTGTACTGGTACGCAATATGAACAAGTACCAGTTTCTATGTTTTCTGTGTTTATTCATGTTGTTTCCAATACATCAACTCTCTTGTAATATAAACTTTAAGCTTACTAACAGCTTACACATTTTCATCAAAATAAATATATTCATATCCTAAAAAAAAAATTCCAAACATAATTTCGAATTTTTGAAATTTCGAAGCAAATGTCAGCGGTAGGTGCGGTTGTCTACTGCTGGCAATGCCAGATGTTTTTCTTAAGTATTCAATTTGCGCTTAGAGAGAGAAAGACTCAAATTCTTTTGCTTCAGTTCTTATCGATATTTTTTGTAATAAAGCATTGATGTACTTGTGTAGGAATTAACTATAGTATAACACATTAGCGTGTCATTGATGTTTTATTTTGCAATAAAATATTGATACATTGTTTTCAAACTATAAACTGCCATAACTTTTCAGGACTCTGATTTGAGCGTTTGACCACAGTTCGAAAGTTCGCAAAGAGATGGAGGGTCTATTGACCAGAGCTAAAGATCCGAGCACCCAAGAAGTCGACGCAATCAAAATTGCAAAAAAAAAAAAAAAACATCGTTTACAGTCTGAAAATATCAGTTGAAGTTTCTGATTCTATGATATATTAATTATTCATCAAAAAGTTTATTTCATAATAATCAACATTCTAAAATTAATTATCTACTAAAAATACAAAGTTAACAATAAAATTAACCGTGCATGTTCCAATCATATTTATAATTTTGTTTAGTAAGTTTTTAAAAAAGGACAGTAAGGTGATATTTATAATTTTGAAAATCCAAATTTATGTTTGAAATTTCATTTTTTTTTAGGATGTAAATTTTTTGAATGAGAGTTTAAAATTTTAAATGTTTGAAATTTCATTTTTTTCAAGATATAAATTTTTTGGATAAGATTGGCCACCAACAAAAATGCTGCCACATATCATGTCAACTTTATACAAAAGTACTCAAAAGGCGTGAACTATGTACGAGATACTTAAAATAGGCGAATATATAATATTCACACTTTTTTGAATAGGAGTCACATTATTTTGTACAGAGCCTCAAGTTTAAAAAAATTCTAATTAGTGATTTTTCATTGGTCGTTTAGTAGAATGTACAGAAAATGGAAAATAAATCTGCTGTGATTCTCGGGGGATCACAGGACCCTGCGATCCGATCTCAACTGTTGGTCTTTCTCGAGATGCGTGCATGAAAATTTACTTTCTGAGAACGTTTCCGAGATTCGCGCACGAAAAAGTTTGAACCGGTGATCTCGGAATTTCAGGATCCTACGATCCCGAGAGAGATCGCAGCAGATTCGGACTCCAAAAAATGAACTCTGCTGTTATTCGAATAGAAAAACAGAGTCATGCTTTTTTTATCCCAACTATTCAAAATTTTCCATTCGCGTATCTCGATAAAAAAACTTTTTTCATGCACGAATCTCAATAAATTTGATGGTTGGAATTAAAAAAATAAAACCCTGCTTTTCCATTAGAATAACGGCAGAGTCGTATCCTAAAAATACATTCTCCTCCAAACGCTATAAATACACTCAAATAAAATTTTATCATATTTTAGGATAATATTGTAAAAGTCTCGCAAACTTTTAGTTTGTAACAAATAGATTCATATATTTTTATTTGTGACAAATACCATTTTGAATTTTCAAATTCATGACAATTAGCCTCCAAATTGCTCATCTAGCATAACAACATTTTTTTTAATCGGATCTTGGTATGAAAATATACCTGCAGACTAAATTTAAATTTTTTAGAATTTTACTACTTTTTAGATAGATAGAAAATTACTTGATTAAAAAATCTAAGCAATTTAAAAGTAGCGAATCGCTACCTACGTAACAAAATAGTAAAAATGTTATAAAAAAAAAATAGTTTGCAAGTAAATTTTCAAATGAAAATCATGTTAAATGATTCAGAGTCTTCATATTGATTATTTAAACTTTGAAAACGAGAGAACAAGCTTTTAATCGAGCGACAAAGATAATGTCTTATGTGTGAGAGATCATAAGTTCAATATACAAATGTACTTAAATTTTTTCAGTTACCACCCTCAAATTTCAAAATTCCGACATTATCACTGACTTAAAAAAACTTCAAATCTTGCCACGAATGCAGACTTGGTTTGCGCACCATTTGGCACATGAGCAGACTCAGTATGCGCACCAAATCTCTGTTTTTTTAGAATCAGACTAAAGATTCGAACTAAAAAAAATGAGAATCAGACCCAATCTGTGTGTCAAAAATGATACGCAGACTAGGTCTGCGCGCGTGACAATTTTTGATTTTTTTTTTAAAAACAGTAGTAATATCATAATTTTAAAATTTAAGAGTGGTAACTAAAATAATTTCGGACAAATATAAAATTTCTTGTAAATATTAATTAATGTTTGTAACTTCAGCACAATTTACTCTAAAATACAAAAATTTGAAAAATGAATATATTAATACGTACAACCAATCTGCACTGTACAACGATTATTATTATATGAACAGCAACCTGTGTCTTGGTCCCACCTGTCAGAACTTTCTCTGTCCCCATCTCTAATATTCGCACTAGGCTTCAAGCGGCAAAATATTGTTCCTTCCTCCCGATCTCTAGTTTTCTCCCAATCCTCGACAGCGACAGCGACAAAGAGAGAGAGAGATCCAGTGGTTCACACTGGTTTGTGTTTTTTTGTCTGAGTGAGAGAGAGACAGAGAGACAGAGAGAGAGGGGTTAGAAATGGAGAAAAGGGAGGAGAGAGAGAAGCTCGTTTTCCAGGCGAAATTAGCTGAACAAGCTGAGAGATACGATGGTATGAACTCTCTCTCTCTCTCACTAGACTTACTAATATTTTCTCGTTGATTTTTTTCAAAATTATGTGATAGTTCATGATTTCGCAATTTTAGCTTCTTGGAGAGTGTGGTACTGGTACGGTACAAAGTTGACAGTATTGTTGGGAGAACAAAGTTTGCAACTTGAAAGAATTAGGTTTCCAAAGTGGATGTTTAGAACTTTTGGGGCAAATCTAGAACTTATTAGGGGTCCCATTAAAAAAATATGGTTTCCCATTGTAAGTACCAGAAGCCAAAGAACAACTTGCATTTCTTTTGGGTTTTTTATTATTTTTTTATTTTTTTGACATTTATGAACAGTTCACCTATTTTGGATTTTGTATGACAGTATTTGATTAGGTTTCCTAAGTGGATGTTTTGAACTTTTGGGGCAAAGTAAAAACTTATGGGCCCCATAAAAATATGAACTTGTTAGTTGCATTTCTTTTTCTTTTTTTTCTTTTTTTTAGCATTTAGGTACAGTTAACTTCTCTAGTTGCATTTCTTTTGGATTTTGTATGACAGTATCTGGTAGAATATCAGGCATAAAAGAAAGAAACCTCTCTAGTTGCATTTTTATTTTTGCATTTATGTACAGTTAACCTATTTTGAGAAGAAAGAAGAAAAAAAATATTACCATTAATCTCTGCTCAACAACAGTGCTACATTCAATAATTGTAACACCAAACATTTTTCATTTATAAATTCACTAATTAAATAGGTTGTATGAAGAAGTAACCAACAATTTGATCTTCTATAATGTGGTTTTCATTTTTAGATTATTTTTCTAACTCGAACGGACCTTGTTACTGTACTGTACTGGTGAGGTTCTTCTATAAATACATGATTGATCTGCTATTATGATGATTTTGCTTGACTCTTTATTTAATTCGATTGTTTTGACATTTTTAGTGTTTATCTTGTAACATTTTTAGTTAACTGTTATTTACGGGCTAGGGCTTAGAATTGTATATTTTGGATTTAAAAGATGAGGGTAGAAATGTAATAACTGAAACTTCTGAGGTTAGGTTAATTAAGCCGACATCTTATTAGTTATATAAATTTCATTTTTTCTTGATTAATTACTCAATCTGTTTCATAGATATGATGGAGTGCATGAAAAAGATAGCTCGAATGGACATAGAACCAACTGGAGAGGAGCGAAACCTCCTCTCTGTTTCTTACAAGAATATAATTGGAGCGAGAAGGTCTTCTTGGCGAATTCTCTCTTCTCTTGAGGAGAAAGAAGAGACCGAGAAAAATTTAAAAACTATACAAGAGTATAAGAAGAAAGTGGAGGATGAGATGGCAAGGATTAGCAATGAAATCTTGTCGATTATTGCTATCCATCTCCTGCCCAATTCAACTACTGCCGAATCCGTAGTTTTCTTCTACAAAATGTAAGCTGTTATCTGGTACAGAGATATACTAAAAAGCACCATTTATAGCTCTATTCTGGGAAATGTGATGTAAAACACCTATCCAAAAATGCAAACAACAGTTCTCAAGTGTGTATAAAATAGTTCTTTTCTGAGTTAAATATTCGATTTAAACCGTTCGACATGATCTCTATATGAAAATGTACTTGCAGGCTAGATTTTATATTTTTTTAGAATTTCTTACTATTTTTTTAGATAGGAAGAAAGTCACTATTTTTGAATGGTCTAGAATCTTTATATCAAGTGTTTTTCTACCTATCTAAAAAAATAGTAAAAAAGTTTCTAAAAAATGTAAAATTCGATCTACACGTACATTATCATATGGAGAACATGTTGAACGATTCAGATTGATTGTTTGGACTTTAAAAATGAAGCTATTGATCCATAGTATAGATCAATATGCGCTATGCATAGTACCATAGCCTCACTTGTTCTTTTCCTCTCTCACTTTCTTAAAAGAATAGACGGGGGAAGCTACAAAAGATAATGCATGTCATTTTTCCCTATTGTGTTCATTTTTGGAAGAACAAAAAAGGTAAGAGAGGTCTACGGCTATTTCTAATTTTGCAATGGTACATGTGATATCTAAATGTTTCAGGAATATACACATTTTATAGCCAATTTTAGTGTTCCATTAACAATTTTAGTTAATTCCAAAACAGGAAAGGAGATTACTACAGATACCTGGCCGAGTTTAAACCTGATAATGAGAAAAATGAGGCCGCTGATCAGTCGCTGAAGGCGTACCAGGTTTTTACTGTTTATATTTGAATTTCATGCAACTCTAAGTGATATTCCAATGCAAATCCTGTATCGAAAACATTATCTCTAAATGCAAGTAGACTATACCAATTACATCTCTGGTACCAGTTGCTGTATTAACAGTGTGAAAACGCCTCCTTTTGCTTTCTTTCTTCCCCTTTGGGATACAAAATTAGGATCTGTTGGCATGATTTTTTTTAATGGTTGCCGATAACCTGAATTATACAACTGATATTATGAAGTATTGTACCAGTATTCTTGCACATACCATTATTGGGCAAGAGCGGTTGATTCAGGGGCGGATTTACATTTGCTAAATAGGGGTCAATTGACCCCCATTTAATCTAAAAACCCTTTAAACTTGTACTACAGATTATAATATTAAAGATAAATTTGCTATATGTATGCTAAATTTGACCCCTATAGATTAAAATCCTTATGTGCATATTAACCCCCATTGATTAAAATTGCTATATTTATTTACTAGAAATTTTTATGTGCATATTGACCCCCATAGATTAAATTCCTGCCTCTGCCTCTGGGTTGATTACATATCATATGACTATTAAGTGGCTTAGAACATTACTGGTACAGTATCAGTAAAAGCATCTCTTTCTCTCTCAATTTTTTCTTTGAAAAGTAAATCATGGTTTCTTTACATACATTGTTTTCAGGCGGCAACAAGTACTGCCATGACTGAACTTCCACCTACTAATGCAATAAGACTCGGCCTAGCACTTAATTTCTCTGTTTTCTATTATGAGATTCTAAAATTGCCAGAGAGGTACTGATCAAAATATTTAATTTATTGTTTGTGTTATAGCAAATTGATTTTATTCGGCAATTACTTTCTTTTATAATTTCGGTGTAACCTTTCATGAGATGTCTCTCTTTTTAACTGATTTTATCTAAGGCTATGTGTGATATTTCTTGTTTTACAATCTTTATATGTTAAATTGGCGTTTGTTTTTTGAAAATTTTCAGGGCACACCAACTGGGAAAACAAGCATTTGATGAGACTGTTCAAGAGTTGAATTCTGTAAGTGAGGAATCTTACAAGGATACTAATCTTATAATGCGACTACTGCAGGACAATCTTGCCCTTTGGAAAACTGAGCTCACTGCTGCAGAAGGTACATGTAAATACAACTTCACCTAAAAATTTATAAAAATACTGTATATTTCCTCATAAGGCAAGTGAAATACACAGGCCCTATTTTTGTTTCTTAAAAGTTTTTCGGTTTTAGAGGCGATACATTTATCTTTATCCTAGAATAACAGAATGTTTTAGGGTAGGCTATGGTAATATGCATATTATGGATCGACCTGTGCTATGAATTCTTATCTCTATTTTCAAAGTTCAAACAATCGATCCGAACTGCTAAATATGATTTCCATATGAAAATGTACTTGGAGATCAAATTTTATATTTTTGAGAATTCTTTTACTATTTTTTAGATAGGTTGAAAATCACTTGGTCTGAAAATTCTGGACCATTTAAAAGTAATGATTTTTCTAAGTATCTAAACAAATAGTAAAAAAATTCTAAAAAATACAAAATTTAGTTTACAAATATATTTTGATATGGTGGTCATTTTTAACAGTTCAGATCAACTGTTTGAACTTTGAAAATAAAAATATAAATCCATAGCACAGATAAATCAGTAATATGCATATTAGCATAGTCTCATTCAATGTTTTATTGTAAAGACATTTTTATAGTTTGGATGTAAGAACTTTACTAATATATGAACCTATATTTCTCTCTCAGGTGAACCATCCAATGATATTGATATGGAATGATAAGAGAAGGTAAAACTTTCAATTTTAATAAATTTTAAATCTCAACTCTTTCTGAATAATATTCTGTTATTTCCTTTGATCAACCAGAGACCACTGCACCATATAGAACTGGTACAATGTGAACTAACCTCACTGGTGCAGTATATACTATATAGTCTGTACTTCTGTACTTCTGTACTTCTGTTCACTGTTGTCTGATACAAAATTTAATTCAAAATATTAATATAGCGTCAAATGAGCCAAAAAAGAAACAAATTTTTGTTAAAAAATAATTTAATTCCTGATTGATACCCAAGCATTGTTGGTCCCAGTACATGATGGTATGATACCGATACCTGGTTGATTATTTGCTTGATAAATATAGAGCGAGGCTATGGTACTATGCATAGCGCCGATTGGTACTATGGATCAATATCTTCATTTTCAAAGTTCAAATAGTCGATCTGAATCGTTAAATATGATTTCCATATGAAAATGTACTTGCAGATGAAATTTTACATCTTTTTACAATTTTTTTTTTTAATTTTTAGATAGGTAGAAAATCACTACTTTTGAATGGTCTAGAATCTTTAGATCAAGTGATTTCCTACCTATCTAAAAGAATAGTAAAAAAATTATAAAAAAATATAAAATTTGATCTACAGGTACATTTTTATGGAGATCATGTTGATCGGTTCAGATCGACTGTTTGGACTTTAAAATGGAGATATTGATTCATAGTACGGACCAATCCATGCTATGCATACCTCACTCTATATATATATTCTGATCTTCTAGAATACAACTTATAGTAGCTTGCATTGACCTTTATATGTGTATCAGGTCTGGAGTTGGCACCTGAATTTCACTGGTACTGATAAGTTTCTGACTGTTTGTTCATGGAAGGTCATCTATTTGCTATGGGTAATGTGTTATTTATTAGGTTATCTTTTGGAGGTGTAATATGTTATGTAGTTGAAAAAACCACAACTTTTAGGCCCCACGTTTGGATCTTTTTCCCGAATAGAAGAGCGAGCTATCTAAAAAGAAGCTCAGGGGACCTATTGTTTGTACCATTGCTGGATTTTATGCAGTAGTTGTAAGATGTGGTTCCACTTTTGTTTTTTGATATGTTACTTGGTACCATATAATTACTTAATCATTTACTCTTTTTCTTATTCCAAAAAAAAATAAATTGTTTGAAATGGTGCATGATTCTATAACTTGGCTATTGAGGACATAACATGCTGTTTACATTTGTAAAATTATTTTATGTAGTACAGCAAATCCCTTAGTTATGTGTCTGATTTCTAGAGGAAAATACATCGACTGTGTAACTAATTAAATTAGAAGTTTTATTAATTAATTAGCATTAATTTTTTTTAACATCTTTTGACCACTTGATTCTACACAAAATTAATTTGAAATTTTTAAATTTTCGCATGTGGACACCTCACTCGTAAGGTAAATGAGTTTTAACTATTCAGATTCGTCATTTAAAGCCAATTCGATAGGTTTTAGAGTTGAGTTCACAACAAAACTTTGTGAACATAGGAACACCCTAGTTCTACTTTGAAATATCAACCAGCATGATATCATGCCTTTCAGTTATTTTTATCTATTAGAAAATAATCAATGGAGCTGCATCTCCACTCTGATTTAGTTGGTTTCACTGATTTATATAATTTAATAGTAGCATTTTTCATGAAATTTCAACTTCATTTTTGCTCTGAGCGCTTTTATGCAGTCATTATCAGCCTTGCTATGAATTTACAGTTTACACTCTAAAAGGACTATTTTGTTGGTTCACTAGTACAGCATGCATTTATTTTATTTTGTGCTTCCTTTACCATGCTGGTCCCGAGAGAATTCACACAGGGATCCTATTTTTTGTGTAAAGATATTAACAGAACAGTTTTTGCAGTCCACAGATAATAGAGTTAAAACAGTGCTGCATGAAGCAAAAACTGCTTTGTTTAATATATTTATCCTATTTTCTTCAAGGGAAATTCTGCACTAATTGAATTGTACGAAAATAGGTGGTATATCACATCTCAACTTTAAAATATGATAATAAATTTGAAAGTTCTTTTTTTTTTCCCAATATAAGAAGACTTTGTACATTATTCTCTTTCCATGTATATTTACTTCATTCTAATTTGGTTATATGATTAACAAAAAAACGGGAGCCTGATAGAACTGTGATGAATTCAAGAATATCACTGGACGTGACTTGACATCTTTTGGAAAATTGATAAATCCCGTAACTATTAATATTAATACACATCAAATTGATTTATTAATTAGATTGCTAAAAGCTGAGTCAATACTTTATTGGGCCATCCAAGCTACCTGAAGCAAACTGCAAAAAATACAAAATTTAGAAAGGAAATTAGAGAAAGAGAGAATATTAGAGAATCAAGAGTGAGGCTATGGTACAATGCATAGCGTGGATTGGTCCGTACTATGGATCAATATTTACATTTTTAAAGTTCAAATAGCAAGCTGAACTGTTCAATATGATCTCCATATGAAAATATACTTGTTAACTAAATTTTACATTTTTTCAAAAAAATTTACTATTTTTTTTAGATAGGTAGAAAAATTAGAGAATCAAGAATGAGGCTACGGTACAATGCATAGCGTGGATTGGTCCGTACTATGGATCAATATCTTTGTTTCAAAAGTTCAAATAGTCCACATAAACCGTTCAACATGATCTCCATATGAAAATGTCACTGTAGACTAAATTTTACATTTTTTATAATTTTTGTACTATTTTTTTAGAAAGGTAGAAAAATTTGAGAATCAAGAGTGAGGCTACGGTACTATGCATAGCATGGATTGGTCCGTACTATGAATCAATATCTTCGTTTTCAAAGTTCAAATAGTCAATCTAAACTGTTCAACGTGATCTCCATATGAAAATGTACTTGTAGACTAAATTTTACGTTTTTTCAAATTTTTTTACTATTTTGTTTAGATAGGTAGAAAATCACTACTTTTGAATGGTCTAGAATTTTTAGATCAAGTGATAATCTGCCTATCTAAAAAAATTCTAAGAAATGTAAAATTTAGTCTGCAAGTACATTTTCATATGGAGATCATGTTGAACGGTTCAGATCACAGAGATATTGATCCATAGTACGGACCAATCCGTGCTATGCATAGTACCATAGCCTCTCTCGAGAATCAATGCAACCATCAGTACCTGTTGAACAATGGGATTTGTGGATGTCATGAATTCATTTGTCATTCCTTCCCAGACTATCTTTCCTTCATGAAGAAACAACAACCTTGCAAGAGAAAATAACAAGTCAGGTAATTATAGGGGTGTTCATTGGATCCAATTTATTTGGTTTTCAACCGAACCGACAAATTTTGGACTAAATGGTTCGGTTCGGTTGAATGGATGAATTACTTTGGTTTTTTATATTTGGTTCAGTTTAATCTCCCTTGATTCGGTTCAACCAAACAAACTGTAATTTACTTGATATTTACTTGAATTAATTCGGTTTAATCTCTCTCATTCCGGTTCGACTCATATATATCTTGATATTCATTTCTATGATTATTAAATGTATTTGTGTATGTATTGAGTTTTAACCTTTTGAAATTTAATCTCTCTTATTTCGGTTCAACCAAACAAACCGAAATTTACTTCGGTTTTTTTTATTATGTTATTATTTGGTTGACAAGTTTAATTTGGTTGGTTCAATTAGATTTTTGAAAACCGAAAAAAAATTGTGTGACTATTTTAATTTGGTTTTAATTCAACCGATCGTTTGAATGCCCCTAGGTACTTGTACAGAACCAGCACGTCAGCACAACATTAAGACGAAAAATTTTAAATATTCATTTCTAAGTTAGTCAATTGTATAATTACGATCTACTGAGACTTAACTGAGACTCGAGCATAAAAAAAAAGGCTTTAAAAAATATTATAAAAAGAAAATCTTATTAGAATGGTGCTTTTCCAATCAGATGTACCTATCAACAGCTCGTCTAATGGTGCTATGCTGATGTGTAACAACCACATAGGATGCGATGTTCCCTTGCTTGTCGAGAGCATCTTGACTATTAATATGTACCGATCGAACCAGATCCTCTACAACAGTTGAAGCTATTGGGTCAAGCCCTGCTGTCGGTTCATCGTATAATATCACCTAACAAAAAAAAAACATAAAGTAAAATTAAAGAAATAGTAGAGGAATGTTCATAAAAATTTGGACTATTTGAATAAAACCTGATATCATATTAGGTCATACTAGCCGGTCATGTTCTAAATATTTTTAATATGCACCAAGAATGGGTTGAATTCATATCCCCTCAAGAAACTCAAAGTTTGAGTTTGATTCCGGACCGTCCGATTATAATCTGCACGAATATTAAAGAAGCCTCGTGATTTCTACCACGGACCGGATTGGCCCGGATTCTGATCAAACGGTCTGGATCCAAACTAAACTTTTGAGTTACTTTAAAGGATCCGGACCCCGATGGGCCCAGGCTCATGGTCACCTTATCAAATAATAAATTGGTTACATTTCACTCCAGCACTCCAAGACAAAAAAATATTAATTATGAAAATATGATGTGACAAAGCTGCCAACCTCTGGTTCAATGGTCTCTTTTGTATTGTCAAATATAATAGACCGGGCTAAAGCAACTCGTTTTTTCATGCCTCCTGACAGCTCAGATGGCATTCTATCCTCCACTCCCTGCATATACAACAAAACATGAGTATTGCATCCTAGACAACATTGCTTCATTTTAACATTATTTAAAGGGTGAGGCTATGGTATTATCGCATAGAGCACATTGGTCGGTACTTTAGATCAATATCTTCATTTTCAAAGTTCAAACATTTGATCTGAACCGTTTAACATTATCTTCATGTGAAAATTTACTTGCGGACTAAATTTTACATTTTTAAGAATTTTTTTCACAATCTTTTTAGATAGGTAGAACTGTGATTTTCTACCTATATAAAAAAATAGTAAAAAAATCTACAAAATGTCAAATCTAATCTACAAGTACATTTTCATATGGTGATCAACTGATCATGTTGAACGGTTCAGATCAACTGTTTTGGACTTTGTAAACAGAGATATTGGTCCATAGTACGGATCAATTTGTGCTATACATAGTACAATAGCCTCACTCTTGTTTAAATGCGAGGAATGTATCCATTGATTCAGATAAGCCCATATTTTGACAAAAAGGCTAGAAACTATTTCCATTAGTATAGTTCTAATGCACACATTTCGATGCCATCGTAATACAGTAAATCTAAGAAAACAAATGAAAATCAAAATGAGGAGAAAACACACTTTTAACCCAACCGCCGCCAGGGTCTCTGTTACCAACTTTTCTATGCAGTTCTCAGGCATGTTAGACTTTTCATACCTAAATTTCAAAGAGGCAAAGATGAAAAACAAATGAGAAAAATCAAATCGACAGCAGCTGAGTTTGGTTGAAAATGGAAAACACTCCCTTACAAGAGAAAACCAACATTTTCACGAACTGTCAGCGAATCAAATAGTGCTGCACTTTGAAACACCTGTGTCAGAAAACAATGAAATTAAAAGAACAATTCAATCAAATTTAGAGTTTTGAGTCTAAGATAAATGAAAGAAATATTATACAGAACTGTGCTGTTTTGAGCTTCTTCTTTTTTTTTTCTGGTACTTGAGCGGATAAATAAAACCTCAGATTGATGCCAAAAATATACATGTCAAAAATAAAGCAGTAAATAAAAATATGGAAGTTAGCTCTACATCAACCAATATCTGTCCCGATAATTACCGTACCAAACCAACCTAGTATGGTTAATGAGCAAAATATATAACAATTAGAGGTTGATATATAAATATATACAAGTCTAACAACCAAACTAGAAGATGTCCAAAACTGTCAGGGATTTGCCAGTGGCCTGGTATAATACCAATTATGTCAATGTGCTAGTTCATATCCAAATCTTGCAAGTAAATAAAATGTAAAAATAGACAGCATACAAGACCAATTCGAAGACCCGAGATCTCTTCATCACTAACCAAACCATGTCTCTTCTTCCCGCAAATTAGTACATCGCCCTTTCAATAAAAAAAATGTGATAAAGACTAATCAGCTAATTATAAAATAAGTACATGCATCTTATCAATAATATTTCAGCTGGTATCTTTTGGGATCAGAACAGAGATCCTGTAGCTCAATACCACATTCTATACAAAATTTATCCAGAGGACCCAAATCGCCCGATCAGCTTTGAGATTCGTGCAAATAATTTGAACTAATAAATTTAAACGGCCCCGTGAATCTAAACCGTCCACACAAATTTTGGCGCCGATCAGACAGTTTAGGTCCGGCTTCCTTTGGACAAAACCCCACCTGTTATATACTGGTTAATGTCAGCAAGTACTGGTGCAATTGTGGTAAAACTTTTGAAGGTGATTTATGAAAACAAATAAAAGAAGGTTCAATCAGTAGAAGGTACCGCACTGTCATGCCAGTCTGTTTACCTTGTCTGGCACAAGGAGCCCAGCAATAACTTTTAATATTGTTGATTTTCCTGTCCCAGATGGGCCAATAATTCCAACAGCTTCACCGTGCCTTATCTGAGACAAGTAAGAACACATTAGTATTGTTAGATACTTTGATTCAAAATTAATCCAAAGGAAAAGCACATAAGCATATAAATGCACCTTCAAGCTGACACCTTGCAAAATATGCTTGTCACCGAAAGATTTGTGAACATCACGACATTCTATAAGGACGTCAGATTCATTTCTTATTCCTCTGTGACCATCTAATTTCTCTGAAAAACTTGGATTCTGACATCGCAAACCAAAGGCTTGCTATTAAAATTAAATGATAATTACATACTTTACTACTACCAACCAACTCAATTGAACAGATATTATCCCAAATATAATTAATTTAGAGATTAGTTTATTTGGATATTTCACGAGAGAAGGGAACGAGTGGGCGCAATTTTCTCCAGGACATTACTTTTTAACTTAATAGATCAGAAACAATAAATAGAATTTTTCAGTTTAAACAGAAATAGGTTATAATACACACCACATATTTATTCTGAGCACTGTTTTCATTGGTAGCAACAATGGGTGAGGAAGAACAAACCATCCGTTTTCTCATAGTCATCCTGTAAAACTTCCATTAGTGAAGTTCATCAAAATCTCATCGAAGAGTTTGAATGTTTCATGAACGAAAATGATTGATTGAAGGAACTTTTTGACAAGAATCCAAGTTTCCTAGCATCTCATCTTTTCAAAGAACTTTTGATGTCACTAAAAATTAAAGTTTAAACAATTTTATCAATCTAATTTCAATGTTAACAAACTAACTTCCCCCATTTCAAATATATGACACAATTTTCTCATCCCTATCGACAAATGTAGCAAATATGATCTCACTATGAAGAATCAATTTCTCGACAGTTTTTACTACATACCAAAAGTGTTAAGCAAGCAGAACTATCTCAATTGCAAGAAACAACAGTTCAATTCTCAATATGCACATGGTTAAACGCAGATAGAGATTCAGAGGGAGAAGAATTACACCTCCGTGCGGAGAAAAGAGACGGAGCTAACACTGAACTGCGGGAGGAGACGCATCTCCTGCTGCCACCTGTGCATGTACAGAAACTTGGAGATGGTCTCGTCAATCTACTTGGAGTCGCCGTCGCCATCTCTACCTTTCCTTTACCCTCTTCCCTCTCATGCGTGCGGGAACGGTGCTAATTTGGCTTCTGACAGCGCCGTTTCCAGAAATCACCGAGATGCTCTCTGATCTGAATACATATCACCTGAGTTCACTCAAATTTTGAGTTTGCATCCAGACCGTCCGATCTGCTTTGGCACGAATATTAAAATGCCCCGTACATTCCACCACGAACCGGATTGGCCCGGATTCTGATCGGACGGTTCGGATCTAAACCCAAAATTTGAGTTACCAATGAGGAATCGGACACCTGTGATCCGACCCGTTGTCATTCGACAGTTCGAGGCAATTCTTAACTTGCGTAGTTGCGTTTCACTTTTACGGATTGATTTGGATCGGATTTGGTCCAGATGTTAATCCGATAGAATTGGGCTTATCGGGCTCCCAACTGGGTCTTAAAATAATCCGTAACAGCCCAATACATGAATATTAAAAGATAAAGGGAAAATGAAGAATGGGTAGCGGGATGTATCCAATAACCATCGAACCAAATTCAGTCCGAAGCACATTTTTGACCGTTAGATAAGCGTTAGAGTCGTGCAAAGAAGTGTGCACGAATCTGACGGGACCGAACGGTCGTCAGATCGAATTTGGTCCGATACCCGTTGCACCCTCTTCGCTCAATGAGACGCACATGTACTTCTTCCACACGGAGGAGCGCGAAGAAAGAAGGGTCAAAAGTTGGATCAAATCGAACAGGTCCGGATTCCCTAAAGTAACCCAATTTTTGAATTTAGATCCAAACCGTCAATTCGAATCAGGGCCAATCCGACCCGAGGTGGAGCGCACGGACTCCTTTAATCTGACGGTCCAGATCTAAACTCAAAAATTGGGTTACTATAGGAAATCCGAACTGAAATCGAGCAAGGTACAGCTGGGAAAGTAATTAGTAGAATAAAGTATACTTCCGTACAGGTGCAGGAGCACAAACAACGACATCCAACGAGAAATCGGGTCGGAGGTTAAAAGTCATCATCGTATACTTTTTTTGGTGTTATTAATACAACGATTAAACGATACCGCTTGCGAGAAGGGAGAAGGGGGAACTAAACAAACCAATCGGAGCTGAGATGGCGGCTTTCTATTGGCCGCGCCGCTGCTGATCTGGCATTACCATGACCGCATTCCTCTCTCTCCCATGGACCCCACCTGTCGCCCCGCCGTCATCTTCGACAACGGAACTGGGTTTGCCTCAATCCCTCTTTCTCATCTTTTCTTTTCATTTGATTGATCGACTTGGTCAAGGGTTTAGTAATCTGTGTGAATTTGCTGGTAACTGCAGATACTCTAAGCTGGGATTTGCTGGTAACTCGGAGCCGTCGTTTATTCTCCCAACAGTAGTAGGCGTGAATGATTCTTTTCTAAAGAATCTAAGGCAGACAGATGCAAATGATAATAGTAATTGGTTGGCGCAATACAATGCCGGTGTTATGGCCGACCTTGATTTTATGATAGGTGATGAGGCTCTCACCCGATCAGGTGGTATATACAGCCTCGACCGACCCATTCGTAATAGTCAGGTATAAAAAGATTATGCGAGTCATGCTAGCAAATTTTTCCAGTGAGAACGGAGTAGGTCCGATGGGCTCCAGGACCATCCGATCCGTTTTAAGATCTGTGTGCACGAAATTGACACTAGTGCGCACGGATCTTAAAGAGGATTGGATGATGGGCATCGGACCTACTCTGCAGTCATTCCCAGCTAGGGTTTTATGGGTTTTCTGACAAAAATATTCAAAGTGGAACTTGGAGTTGTTGTGATTGATTCGGAAATGCATATCAGAGCCTATAACATTGCCTTAGAACTTGCTAGTAGGGTATATTTCATACAAATAGATAAATTATCTTCTATAGTAAATTCAAAACAGTATACTTCACAGAAAAAGGTAATTTTAATCCTTGCTAACAAAAAACTTTTTGGGTTTGAGAATGATTAAATGCCCCCTTCACACCCCCCACCCACCCACCATACAAAATTCTTAAATATCGGTTATAGTTATAGAAAGGTGTATTATATATAACAAATTGTTTAACAACTCAGAAAAGTTGCATAAAAATGTCATAAAACATTAGGCAGAAGGTACCTCAGGCAACAAAAAAAATGGTATGCTACACCAAAAGGATATATATATTTTTTTTCAGCAAAATTAGTCTCAAGATGCACTTTATTTATTCAGGTTGAGAATTGGGACACATTGGAGAAGTTTTGGCAGCAATCGATATACAACTACCTACGGTGCGACCCGGAGGAGCACTATTTCCTACTCACTGACAGCCCCGTGACCACACCAGAGAGCAGGGAGTACATGGGAGAGATCATGTTTGAGACATTTAACGTACCTGGTTTGTATATTGCGGTTCAATCCATGCTCACTCTTGCCGCTGGCTATTCCACCCCTAAGGTTGGTTTATACTGAGGGTACTGATGTCACTCCCTGGTTTATTTCTAATTATTTTTTTTTTGGTGGTGGGGGGGGGGGGGGGGGGGGGGGGGTAGTCTATGCGCAAATAAAAAAATAATAGTGAAATAAATAAACAAACATATAAATTAATGTTAATTAACCCTAGTTTGTCCTTTTTTAATAACCCAAATTGAATTATAATTAGCGAAGCAGATGCAGATTTTGGGTTCGCAGTTTATGCGAACTTCTAGATTTAAATTTTAAGAGATATCATTCACTTAATTTGGTTGGTTTGGTCTTTTTTTGTGGCGTAATCTTCCATCGCTTAACTGTTTGATTCTTTTTTTATATATGATCCCAAAAAATATCAAGATGTTGTCTAATTGGGAAAATCCTGATTCTCATTTGCAAATGATATCGGCACTCTTAATTCTTTAACATACTAGAATCTGTTACTCCTAATTTTATATTCTTTTCTAATACACAGAAACTGGTACTTATGTTGCCAATACTTGCTGGGAATTTTTATCATACTTGCAGACTGAATATAGTTTTATTTCTTATAATATGGTTCATCAGTCTGACATGACAGGTGTTGTGGTGGACATCGGAGATGGTGCACCACAAGTAGTGCCGGTCGTGAATGGATATGTAATTGGAAGTAGCATGAAATCCTTCCCTATTTCGGGTAATGACGTGACCCGCTTCTTTTTGCAGCTTCTTCAGGTATGTTTCTCTTTGAATTCAGATCCTCCCCGGTACCGTAATAGGGAATCTTTTAGAATTAGTGGATCCGGACTGTTCTTTTTGACTTGGCACGAATCTCAAAGCCCAATAATACTGCCCCCCTGCGCTAGCCCGACTCTCAAAGCAGTTGGGAGTTAATCTCAAACCGTAGAGTGAGGGGAATCTTTTACAGTACCTGGGAGGATACTTTTCCTTTCTCTTTTCGCTTCTCTTGGGTTGTATATTATAAAGTGTTATCTGATTTTAGTATATAAGAATTGTTTGCAAAGGAAATAAATGGATTAGTATATAACGATTTATTTTGGCATTATTTTGTATTTGTAGGAACGGGGCGAACTTATACCACCAGAGGATTCCATGGAGACAGCTCGTAAAATAAAAGAATTATACTGTTACTCTTGTACAGATATTGTCAAGGTATTCTTTTTTATATCTTCCTCAACAGGTGCAAATAATGTCAAATTATTAGATTGCCCCTTTTAATATGAGCTACTTTGTCTATGTGATATCAGGAATTTGAGAGGCACGATAAAAAACCTGATAAGTACATTAAATTATGGTCGGGAAGAAAACCTAGAACTGGAGTTCCTTACTCTGTTGATGTCGGATATGAGCGCTTTCTTGGGCCAGAGGTGTGTTCTATTTCTTAATCAGTAATAACCATGGTTTTTCTCTTTTGAATTTTTAATATAGAGTGAGGCTATGTTACTATGCATAGGGCAGATTAATCCGTACTACGGATCAATATGATTTTCATATGTGAAAATGTATTTGCAGACTTAATTTCTACATTTTTTAGAAATTTTTACTGTTTTTTAGATAGGTAGAAAAATATTACTTTTGAATGGTCTAGAATCTTTAGATCAAATGATTTTCTACCTATTGAAAAAAAGCAAAAAAAATTCTAAAAAAAATGTAAAATTTGATCTACGAGTTCATTTTCATATGGAGATCATGTTAAACGGTTCAGATCGATTGTTTAGACTTTGATGAAAATGGAGATATTGATCCGTAGTACATACTACAGACCAATATGCGCTATGCATAGTACCATAGCCTCGTTCTTTGAATATGTTCAATTTGTAGTGTATTTTCATGTTTTGCAACCTTTTTTTTTGCCTTGTGTTCATAGTCTATTTCTTTTTGCTCTATTTGCTTTTGTCCATAGACCTAAAGTTAATATAAAACAAAACGAAGGTTATTCATTCTTCTCTGAATAGGAACCTAAACTGCAGTTTTGTTACAACTTTTGTTTGCACTCTAATTACTGAATGATGCTGTCATCCTGGATTGTTTACAATTTGATCCCCAACATTTACTTAAATGTAAAACTAATGTTCCATTTTGCAGATCTTTTTCAATCCAGAGATTTACTGCACAGATTTTACCACCGCTCTTCCTGATTTGATAGATAAATGTGTACAATCATCACCAATAGATACCAGGAGAGCTTTATATAAGGTAGTACCCGTTTTTGTGTGTGTGTGTGATTAAAGGGCCCCGGTACAGCCGAGTATTCTTGAGAGTTGAACCTGTGTCCCTCCGTAGGGAAATGGTTCATATAAGGTGGTACTACCCTTATAGTGCCAAAATATTCGTCATGTCACGATTCTTTCCAATTTAGCCCTACTGGGGTCGATGAGTAGAATCGCTAGTTAAAATCTGAGATGCCTCAACTCATCCTCGGTTTTCCTTAATTTAACTTGATTTAGTCCAAATTTAGCAACTGAACCCTGAAAAGAATATATATATATATATTAAATAGATTTGCATTTTGATTCACTCTTTTTTTGTACTGGTCTCAGAACATAGTGCTAGCTGGTGGAGGTACAATGTTCAAGGACTTCTATAGGAGATTGCAAAACAGCGTAAAAAAGATTGTAGACGATAGAATTGCAGCAAACACTGCCCGGCTTGGGTTAGATGTCAAAGTCAGTTTAACCCTCTTAACTTTCATTAATTTAAAATATTTCCTATTTGTTTATTTTTTGTACATTCATCTTGATTAGCAAGTAATGGTATTTACTCTGATGCTTTTTATATAATAATGTGAAATGAATTTTTATTTGTAGCCTCAACCAGTTGAAGTGAATGTGGCCTCAAATCCAATTCAAGGATATGCGGCTTGGTTTGGAGGCTCTGTTGTCGCATCTCTGCCTGAATTCTTTGATGTAATCAACTCTCTCTCTCTCTCTGTTTTTTTTTTTTTTTTGAAAGGACTTGGTAGAGGCTACCAAGCTTAAATTTATTGAATAATAAAAACGTTCATTACAACACATCCAATCCAGCAGTAGATCACTCACTGCCTCAAAATAAAACAGATTGTACTAGATCAAGATTAACAAAAACAAACAAAAAAGTTGCACCGTCAATTGTCTCCAACCTCTTCTTTTATCTCATCCGTACTGCATCCACATGTGACAGTCTTGTACTATCCTCTCAGCCAACATCCTGGGCTCTATTCTTTTTCCTCCGAAACCACATGGTTCCTATGCCTCCAGATCCCCCAGACTGCGCATAAAAAGTGTGTTGCTCACTCTTATTTTGATCTGGTCCCTCTTGCCCGCTTTGATTCATGCCACACTTCATGGATTGTCATACCCGCCTTCATCAGCCTATAGTCTAGCATATTTGAAATGATAAACCAAACATGCGTAACATATGTGCAAAGGAATAGCAGATGCAGTGCGGACTCAACTGGACAGTTATTACACATGATGCACTGTGGTTCACAGTTCATTCTTCTTTCCATCACCTCATGTGTCAAACACTTGTCCCTCAAGAACATAATCCCAAAAACCTCTCTCTCTCTCTCTAACAATAATATCCATCCTGTATTTATCAGTACATGAAAGTCATAATTAAGCCTAAGAATTCAATGTTACTTCCGCACACCTCTTTTGGTCAGTATTTTAGGACATGGGATCCCTCAATAATGGAATTGTTTGACAATCTTGACAATATCTTTCAAATCAATTCAAAATAATTTCAAAATAATAATGTTTTTAAGTATATAGGTGCATTGTTGGATAAATAGATTGTCTACCAATTTAAATTTGTGCAATTTGAGTACCATTTGGTAATGATCAAATGCTGTTCAATTTATTTGATGAACGGTATATAACATTGTTTTATAAGTATGATATAGGTAACACATAAATCTTGCCTACAAAGTTGGAACTCTTATTTCATTTTTACTTTTTACTGTTGTCAAGTTTTCGAGCTAAAATATTGTTGATGGATCCTAAGCCTTTTTTTGTAGTATCTTTTTCTCTGTAGTTTATACCTTTGATCTTTGACATTTCTACTTCCAATTAAATGATTTCAAGTACTTAATTACACCACTAAAATTTGGTACTGATATGCTGATGATATTCTGATTCTGATATATATATTTGGTTCGTACTATGGATCAATATTTTCATTTTCAAAGTCCCAACAGTCGATCTGAACTGTTCAACATTTACTCCATATGAAAATGTACTTGTAGATCAAATTTTACATTTTTTTAAGAATTCTTTTACTATTTTTCTAGATAGGTAGAAAATTACTTGATCTAAAGATTCACCATTCGCGAGTAGTGATTTTCTACCTATCTAATAAAATAGTAAAAAAATTCTAAATTTTTTTTCAAATGGAGCTCATGTTCAACTGTTAAGATTGACTGTTTGGACTGTTAAAACAAAGATATTGATCTATAGTACGGACCAATCTGCACTACGCAGGTTACATAGCCTCACTCTGATATTCTGATATATATATAATATTTTTTTTATTGTAGTCTTGTCATACAAAAGAAGATTACGAGGAATACGGAGCAAGCATTTGTAGAACTAGCCCCATTTTTAAAGGGATGTACTAACCTCTAGAAAAAGCTCCCTTTTAGCCAAAAAATTACATCTAGTAAAGGAATTCTATAGTTTTCTCTCTCTTTCTTTGCACATAGCATTTTGTTTAAACATGTTTCTTTGATTTTTCAATTAAATAGTTCTAGTTGTAGTTGAAAACTTGAAACAATGATGGTTTCTGTTTGTTTAGCAATAGATAATGTAAAGCCATTTTTCGTTTGTCATATCTTATTGGATGATTAAACACAAGCACTGGCAATAATTTTTTTTTTTTTTAAATCATTCGATTAGCTGCTTGTAGAACTAGAATTCAGATCCAACGCGGTACCAGAAAGTGTGGAATGCGATCTGAGCCATCTGTTTTATTCTGGCATGGATCTCAAAGCGGACCTCCTGTATTCCAAATAGGTTCCAAAATGATTTTGGCTCAGCTGGAAGTATCATATGCAGTCCGGTACCGTAGAGGATACTCGCAGAACTATAACCTTGGAAAATGCACACAGGAAATCACCATACCAGTATAGCTGTGGAATTATTCTCTTATAATTAGCAAGTTTGAGATATTTTTCCATGTCTATATCCCTGCTTTCTGAGAAAGAACTTCCATAAATATATATGGTATAACAATTCTCGTAAGGCTATGCTTGGAATTTTGATCACATTTGCTGATATACAGTACTACTGTTACATTGTATGCGGCTGCATAGATCGAAATTCTAGCTGATTATGTGACATATTTTAGACTGGGTAAAAATTTTGTACTTTCATGGGATTTCTAGAGAGTTGTTCCAAAAGAGTATGAGAGTAAAAGCTCATAACAGAGCCTACTAATTGTTGCTCTTTGAAGCTGAAGTTGTGCAACTGGACGCATGCTTGAAGAATTCATATCACGGGAGTTAACTCAAATTTTGAGTTTAGATCCGGACCATCCGATCTTCTTTAGCACGAATATTAAAGGAAACCTGTACATTTCACTTCAGGCTGACTTCGCCCAAATCCTGATCGTTTATAATTTTGATTGAACCGTGAACTTAACACAGTGGTGCGAATTTTGTTTTTTACGGAAAGACAGGTTCAATTCTTGCAAATCTCACAAAAAGTATCTAAAAAATGATGAATGTAGCGAGGCTTTTAATAAAAAAAAAATGTAATTTTGATTTGTTAGAAATGCGATTTTTTCAGTTAATGCGCATCTATTTACCGAACCGCATTGGATATAGCATAAAAAATTATAAATATTCAAACAAAACAAAAAGGGAAGGGAAAAAAATGGAACAAGAAGCAAAAGAAACAAAAAGTGATTCATGACAAATTGTGACAATTTGATTGGGAGAGGATAAACTTGCAGTTCAAAAAAAAAAAAAATCCAAAATACATCCATACTCGGTTCTTTTCTAGTACTAAACAAGTTCCTTTCCAAAAGAACTAAATTCGCTGTTCCCACGTGGCAAACAGGATCCAGTTAAAGTTTGACAAAGATACTAAATTTTAATAAAACAAAACCAAGTTTCAAATCCCACAGAGAAGCTATTATACTCAATTTACAAGAACTCTCTCACTAACACCAACACTACTACGGTACTACCTACTTGTTTCACTTCTTTGCCGAATGGCCAGTCTTTCTCTTGTGCCGGCTGAAATCCGACACAAACCGAAAAGTCTTGCCACATCCTCTCTCAGAACAAATATACGGGCGATCACCAGTGTGTACTCTTATATGTTCTGTGCGGGCCCACGTCCACTTGAACCTCATTTCGCAACCTTTCCAAGGGCACTCTAATGGGCGGTCATCTATGTGCACCTTTTGGTGATTCCTCATGTATTTATGCGAGAATAATTTCTTACCGCATCCCTCTTCTGGACATATATCCTTTTTGTGTAATTCTAGGTCTTTCTTGTTTTTAAAACTCATGTTGCAATCTTCGATGTCACAATGGAATCCCGTTTTTGCCTTCTTTGGTTTTCTCTCCTTGGTTTGTTTTTCAACTTTTGGGCTTGCCGTTGCCGGCCTCTTTCTAGAATTATTCAAATTCTTTGAAATATTTGGTGTAAAATTAGTGGAGCGGTTATTGGATCTCCTCCTAAGCACCATTTTTCCATTTGATGTCGAGGGAGAATCATCGGTAATTTTTCTTAGAGGTGTTTTTCTTTTGGGTGTTTTGAGTGGACTTGGTTCATCAATGCTATCAGGGGTATTATCGACCTTTTCCTCATCACTGCATGTAAAGCACAGCCTCTCCGCAAGCCCTTCATCAGAAGTTATTTCTCTGCCTGTTTTACCAAGAGATAAAAATGGGTGAACCTGATTCGTGAGCCAGGTTTTACCGCACCAATTCCCCACCACGACGGGTTTTTTCTGATGAGCACATTTTCTAGCAGAATTACTGTTATGCCCTTCATAACCACGCCCAAATAATTCATGTATAACCCTGTTGTACGGCATCCTTTCCTTCCTGTACTGAGGCGACATGCAAAGGTTAGCACTGAAATATAGATTAATTCCTAGTTTTACAGCCCAGTCACCGTTTGTGGGGACCGCCTCCTCATCCTCTAATGCTGTTTTAATCCTCTCTTGGTCTTGACCCGAGGCTTTCTTGAAATCGATGTGCTTCCAATCAAAACTGATTTTCAATTCTTGGGCTAATGCTTTTGCTTCTGCTTCTATTGTTGGATATTCTACACAAATTATTACACAAGTGTCAAAAAATTAGAAGAGTACAATTTATTTTTTTGAAAGACAAAGAAGTGATCTCTGTTTACTGTACCAAATATAGGGCTTTCTAGCTAGCATTAATCTAACCCAACATTAAAGACAACAATAGAAGCATGCTCGATCGAGATCGAGAGAGAGAAAGTGATTGGTCAGATGTGTATGAGTTAGTTCGTTTTAAATTTTACAAAGTGTAGGTAGAGCCTGTTAGATGCTTGTTTCAGTTTATTTTTTATGTCTTTCATGTGATGTAAAACAACTTTATTAGTTGAATAAAACACTTGACAGCTGCTATAAAGATTTTAAGAGAGAGAGAAATAGCATATGCATGGTAGCCACTACCAAGTTTTTCAAAAAAAGAAGAGAGAGAGATAGCCTCTGCCAAGGTTGAGAGAGGAAAGACCATATCTAACCTGGATGACACAAGAGCATGACATCAGCACCACCTATGGTACGAAGACGCCTCTCGACCTCTATTGCATGCTCGAGACAAAACACATGCATCCTTGTCGAATCCTTATCACACCGCCTCATCTTATTCCCGTTTCCATACCTTTGATATGTAATAATATTTGATTTTACTGAGTTGCTTGAAAAGGCCGCCTCATTCTCCACTGTTGATTTACAATTTCTCAATTCGTTACCAAAGCATGTACTACTGTGCTTATTTAATATATGATTGGGGCTTCCGGTTGAAGACTTGGGGCTTTCTTTGAATTCTTCGTCAGAGTCTGATGTGTCACCATAAGTAACAGCTAAGAGGTCGAGTGCTGAGGGTTGTTTCTGGTAATTCATACCAGAAATGTGGTCCGTAACACCTGAAAACGATTCTGACGCTCGAATTGAATTGAGATGTAGCTTTTGGTCGGAAGCACCCTTTTCGGATTTACCTACACAATTCGTCATAATCAAACAAAGAAATAATTACATATGCTGATTTCTTAGGCAGAGAATGCAGTAGAGGTAAATATCTCAGTAGCAGTGAGGTACCCAACTTGAATTACTTCGGTTTTTATATTTGGTTCGGTTTAATCTCTCTTATTTCAGTTCGACTGATATATATCTTGATATTTATTTCAATGATTATTAAATGCATTTCTGAATGTATTGAGTTTTGACCTTCTGAAATTTAATCTCTTTTATTTTGGTTCAACCAAACAAACTGAAATTTACTTCGGTTTTTATTGTTCGGTTGTTATTCGGTTGACAAGTTTAATTCGGTTGGTTCGGTTAGATTTTTGAAAACTGAATAAAATTTTTGTTTGACTATTTTAATTTGGTTTTAGGCGAACCGATCCAATGAACACCCCTAGTACCAAGTACAGTAATCCCTAGTTCCAAGCCAAAACATCAAGTAGACACGAGAACATTAAAATACTATGCATATATTGGTAAACTGATAAAAACCTGATTCAAAGTTTCCTGCTTTATGTCCCCTCTCACATAATCCGTGGTTTCCAAATCCATTACTGCTGAAAAGATCCAACAGAGAATCTTGGTCTGTTGACATAAGGTACTTTGCCGTTTTTTCTTTTGGTTTTATGACGGCTACACATGAAAAGCTCAATATGCCACATGCCACACATGACAGCAGAAGCCCTTGGTCCAATAGACCATTTGCACCTGAGGTACCTTCTTTCTCCTCCTTTCTCTGTTAATACAAAAATAAGATGGATACGATAAGTAACAGTATAATTAACCAAAAGAAAAGAAAAAAAACCATTACACTTTTCTACTACAAAATATTTCAATTTTTTTTTGTTTATATGCAATACAATGGTTCTTAAATCTCAAATGAAAATTGATCCATCAATTACCCAGGTTCTTTTTCACAAGTTACGCTTAACTGAGAAACTAACATTATCTGATAACATTCTTAGCTAAGCTTAGCAATGTATGGAGATACTTCAGTATTACTGACAAAATTGCTTAAATTCCACAGAATTTGCCGTACAAAATTTGTCATATTCAGGGGGTGAAATTTTGAATTTTGGTATTGATTCTATTAACAATAAATGTGGATGTAAAAAGTTCAAATTCTTATTTGGGGGAGGGGGGGTGGGGTCTGTACTCTGAAACTTTCAGTTTTATCTAAAGTCAGGCCAATTTTTTTCGGTGCCAATTCGGAATGCAGGGGCCAGTATTATTGTGCTTTGAGATTCGTGCAGAGAGGATTTGAACGATCCAGATTTTTCACAGATCAACTCAAAGTTTGAGATTTCTCGGGGGGGGGGGGGGGGGGGGGGGGGGGGGGCTGTTTATGATTATGGAAAGTGTACCAAGCCCTTTTTACATCATTTCATTTTGGCACGATTCATGTTTTGTTTGCCGGATCATGCTTTAATATGTCATACCGATTCTTCATATGCCTCGTCAGCATCGTCACGGCACGGCTGGAGCCTTGTCTGAGATTTCGGTAGCACTATGCAAGAAGCACCATCGAGTAATATATTTATGTGGTGATTATTTATAACCAGATTTTCGACAAACAGTTTCTTCACCATCTCTTTCCCTTCACTTTTTACTTTGTCCTTTAATCTTGAACTCCTTGGCTGAACTAAACCCTCCAATGGCGTACTGCAAGTAAACAAATAAAATAATCAAAAGATGCTTCTCTGTGTATTATGAGAATAAAAAAATATCATGCAACTTTGCAAACTAATATTGCTGAAATTTACTCTGATAAAATAATAAAAATCCATGTCTTATTGAATTCTGACAAAATCTTTTATAATTGGAAACCAGATAACTTGAGCTAGACTTGTGCATATTTGTTTCCAAATATAAGTTCGATCATTATAATCTAATTAATCAAGAACTTGTATGCATTGGGAGATGGAGAATTTGCATTCATACCCCTTAAAAGCAAATAATATCTCATTATTTCTCTTCCCAGAAAACACATAACCTTCCATCAGAAACTGGGCAGTTTGCTAAATTTGATATAAAGTAAGAATATAGTAACATTGCACTCTTTAAACTGAACCGGCTCGCTACCATACCAGTTGGTGCTCACCAAATGTAGCATTACCAGACACCACAGAAAATCTGGTAAGAGTACCTTGAATGGAGAGAGAGCGCCAGTGCATAAAGCAACTGGTAGTGAGACAGTATAGGCGGCTGATTAATGCATGCTCTCCTAACCGCAGCCTCTTTGGCAACTCTAAGCCAATATGGGGTAGCCACATTTACTGCTTCTCCGCAATTGAATCCTGCAATCAATTTTACAGAAAAAAAAAATTGATAAGATCAAGAGCCTTAACCCCATTAAAACCAACATAGATGGGTGCACAGAAAGTCTAGTATGAACTTAATTAGAACCATTAATTTAGGGTATCTGTGCATTCATGCATGCATGCATGTGTGTGCTTACGTACGTAAATGCATATGTGTTGTATGTTAGAGAGAGAGAGAGAGAGAGAGATTACCGTGGCAAAGGCCAGAGTGGTAAGCTCCCGGAAAGGTAACAACAAACTCCCCTGGATTTTGGACCAATCTGTCATCACAAATACACTAACATTGGTAAATGCTATTAAACAAAAGAAGAAACTAGATAACCAAAAAATTAGATATTGAATTGGGTCAATGAATTTGTACCTACAGCACGGAATCCCTGATTCGATAAGAACTTCAGGTGACATAATGGTTGTCTTTTCACCCAATATAGCAAATGTCACTGCACAATTCAATAATATGAAAAGTTACTTCAAATTAAAACAGAGAAAGTAATAATAAAGTAATTATGCTGCATCCATAAAAACTAAAACCCGCATCTTACCAAGCGGATTAAGTTCTTCGGCATACTGATGCACCCGTACCACTTCCTCAAATGCCTGGCGTGCGTCCCTGGGAACACCGTACCAGCTCTTACCGGATCCCATATGCAAATAATCCAACCCGTACAACTCATGATCCTCCACATGCCACGCGAACCAACTGAACATCGAGCCCATGTCGATCACCGGCGAATTAACACCGTTGATCTCCTCTCTGACAAACCTTAATGGGCACCCGTTAGCCCGGTTAACAACCCGCAAATTCCACTCTGTTTCCCCCACATTCATGGGCTCCTCAGAGAGCCACCTCTTGCCGGACCCAACAGGAAGCGAGAACCCAGAACCCGGTATGCCCCACGCATGATCGACCACAAGTGGCTTGTCAGAGCCACTACTCTCCTTCCAGAAGAGAGCCTCCATTTGGAGAGGAGAGAGACTCTCTCCCCCGGCCACTCGCCTGAGGTAATCACTCTCGAATTTCCTCGACTTGGTCTCGAACTGCTGTAGAGTGTATGACTCCCCACTGGGTGAAATGGGCTTCTGAGAACCAGTGGGGCCCACTTGCTGGTGAAAGGTGGAGAAGGTAGGGGCAGGGGTTTTATTCTTTGGTTTCTTATTTTCTTGCTCTTTCTCTTGGAGGAGGTGGTGGTGGCGGGTGGAGGAGTGTGAAGAGACGAGAAAGAGCGAGAAAGATTGGCAAGGGTAGATTTCTTGGAAGGAGAGGAGAGAGGGGGGATGATCTTACAGAGACCAAAGCGAGAGGCGTTGGGGGAGATCTTCAAAAGGTATCCGATGGGGTCGGCGAATTCCGACTCCGTCGGGTAATACTCCGGCGCGGAGGGGAGAGATTCAAGCCATTCTGGGATCGACATCGACATCGACGGCACGTGTTGGTCGGAAGGCGCCATGGCCGACGAGGTGAGGTCAGGGTTTCGTTTGGGGAAGAAAGAAAGAAAGAAACAGAGGGTTTTAGGCCTTTTTTGCGGAGGGAAAGAAGAGGGAAAAAAAATAATGTCGGAAGGAATCCATATACTCTGAGGTAACAGAATATTTCTGTTTATATGTTGACCGTCCGATCAGAATCCTGTCTGAGATGGAATGCACGGGTTCCATTAATAGTCGTGCGGATTCTTATTCCACGGTCCAGATCCAAACAGAAATATTCTGTTACATTAGGTTATACGAATTCGTCGGAAGGGGGTTTTGGTTTCGGCCTTTTGGGTCCGAAGGAGGTTTTGACGAGTCCGCATCTTCTTCTGAGGTAACAGAAAACATTATTTTAGATCCTCACCGTCTGAGGTTGAATGCACAGGTCTTTAAAATAGATCGGACGGTCCGGATTTAAAAACAGATAATCTGTTACTTCAGGTGATATGAATTCGGATTTGACTAGGAGTGAATAGTGAGTGGGTGCTCTGTTTTACACTCTGGACTGTAAACTGTACTAACATGACAAGACATGTTTGATTGTACGAGTTCTCTATAAAATTCGTATGATCGACTTAATTGTAATATTGTCATGATCAAACTTGAATTCGTTAATAACGAGTTGAACATTTGATTAACGAATTGAACAAAAATCAAACGAACTAATTACAAGAGCGAGTCATGAACTACGAATTTTTTTTTAGCAATCTTGGTATAAACAAAATGTTTGCTCGAGATTTCGAATGTAAATATGTGTCGTGTTGTACTGTTAGCAGTTGCACTGTGATTTGAATCATGTGTTGTACCTGTCGTGATCAGGTTAGAGTATTTTAGATATATCGTGACTATACGTATTTAATTATTTTTTTCGTAATTTAAGTTAGTATCTGTAAAATTCACAATTTGATTAAGATTTAACTGTCGTGATTTCATGTAACTCGTGTGATCATGTATCGTGTCATGACTAAATTAATTTGTGTGTTGTGCCGTGTTAATTTATCAAAGGATGGTCATGTATCAAACGCAAATCACGACACGTGATCACCACATGTACCATCAAAGGCAGATCTATACTTTGTCCAGAAGTGCTTAAGCCATGTCCATAATTCTAATTTTTTTAATAATATATATTGAAAGTTAATTAGATTTATCAATTTTAAAAGTTTATATATAGTTCAGTCTCCGAAATTTTTTTAGTTACCACCACAATATTTCGAAATTCTTATCTTACCATTTATTTCTGAAAAATTAGTTTCAGCCCTCTCATAAAATAGTTTATGTGTGCTTATAAACTAGTGGTTATAATTCTATTTTGTAATTGTTAAGTCTTGAATTCAAATCTCATTAATTATAAATTATACATTTTAAGTTCCAGCCCCCCATCTGATTATGCCTGTGTATCGTACCACGACGTATCCGATCACGACATAACTTTTTTACATCCTTACTCGAAAAAACGCTGATTTCCAACCCTTGTGTTGTGTAAAAAGTAGGGGTGAAACGGAGCGGATACAGAGCGGATAGTGGTAAAATCATATCCATATTCTTTTTTCTTTTTCCAGATACCGATACGGAGCGGATATCAGACGACTGGATACGGATCGGGTCTGATTTTTATTAAAATAATATAAAAAATTATTAAATAATACTAAAGTTCATAATATTTATCTAATTATAATGATAAATAACATCATTTTGTCTTAATATATATAAAAATATATGTTATATATCTACTATTTAGATACAGATAATTAAAACATAAAATCACATAGATATTCAGATATTCACATCTAATTTTTTGAATACGAATCGAGATATTATCCGTTTTCACTCCTAGTAAAAAGTCATAAAGAATTATAGAGCTATGATTTCCGGCCCCACACGTGGTCCCAAACACCCTATGCTATCCCTCGTGTTTTTTTAATTACAATAACAAAATAAATTTTAAACTGAATTTCAAGCGTACAATTTCTCATATTAAAAATATTATTTTTATTATTGGATCAAAAACTAATGAGTGAGGCTACGGTGCTATGCATAGCACCAATTGGGTCCATGCTACGGCTCAAAATTTGACTTTTTAAAATTCTAACGGTCAATCCGAACCGTTCAACATGATTATAAAATGAATATGTACTTGCAAATCAAATTTTACATTTTTTCGAATTTTTTTACTATTTTTTCGAAAATCACTTGATTTGAACATTCTGGACCATCCAAAAACAGCCTATCTAAAAAAATAGTAAAAAAATTCGCAAAAAATGTAAAATTTGATTTGCAAGTACATATTCATTTTATAATCATGTTGAACTGTTCGGATCGACCGTTAGAATTTTGAAAAGTCAAATTTTAAGCCGTAGCACGGACCCAATCCGTGCTATGCATAGCACCGTAGCCTCACTCAAAACTAATTAGTTACTTTAAATTCACGTTAAACTTTGCAAAATAATTATTAAAGTAAAACTTAACGTGAATTTAAAAGTAGAAACATATATTTTTTTTCCTTTTAACATGCATTCCTATCCAAATTGAAAATGAAATTAGATATTGTTTAAAATCCTTTTTTATTTCTATTTTCAAAAAATATGAAAGTAGAAATCCATTTTTTTTATTTCTATTTTTAAAAAATCATCAAATTACAAGCGAATGCGACATATCCAAATTGAAAGTGAAATTAGATATTGTTTATAGCTCAAGGCATTGATTTTAATCAAATAGACTGTAAAATATATCGTAATAAATTACATGAATTCGACGTTTGACATTTGTTTTTTTTTTAATATAAATGTAAAATATATCATGGTATTTTAATTTTAATGGCTCTAAAAATATCTGATATTGAACCTGCTTTAATGTACACATACTGATTTATTTACTTTCTTTTGAATAAAAAAGATGCTATAACTCTATATATCCGCAAAACAAAATCTAAATCAAAGAGAACACTAAAAGAAGAAATAATATATATCCTCTAAAATAATACTGAAATTTACCATAAAAGGGTTTCAAAAAACAGTGAATAAATGTACTTGGTAACATTTGAGGAAGAGAATCTGCTGCGATCCTTCACATGTGAACAGTACTCTGAAATTCCTGCCTTTTCAAATTCAGTTGTCGAATTATTTCGAGATGCATGCACAGAAAAACTAGTTGTTTTGAGATACGTGCACATAAAAAGTTTGGACGGTTGGATTTGAAAAGGCAGAAATTTCAAAGTTACTGTACCCAAACTTTAGATCGCAGCAGATCCCAATCCAACATTTGGTCGAGACTCCAGGTAAATGGTTATTTTTCTCTGAGTCAATGAAGGATTCAGATTTTCCTTTTCTTTTTTTAATATTCGGCTAAAATTATTTAGTTGATTATAATCTTATATTTTTTCACCAGTGAGGTACAGTACTATGCATAGCGCATATTGGTTCGTATTAATATCTTCATTTTCAAAATTCAAATAATTAATTAAATTTTACATTTTTTAGAAAAAAATTTCGACAGGTAGAAAAAGATTCTAATGCATTCAAAAGTAATGATTTTCTGCTTATATGAAACTAGTAAAAATATAATAAAATAATGTAAAATTTAGTCTGAAAGTACATTTTTATATAAAAATCATGTTGAACGGTTCATATCGACTATTTGAATTTAAAAATATTGATCCTAGTACAAATCTCTTCATGCTATGCATAGTACCGCAACCTCACTCATTTTTCATATAAAGAATATCTTTTTATATTAAAAAAAAAGAATATTTTTCATATAAAGAATATATATATATTTATTTTTATATATTTTTCCCTTGGCTGCATCAGTCAAGTTTTCAAAAAAGAATATTTTTTTTTATATTTTTGGAGGCTTCATCAATTGCTCTCAAATATAAAGTCAATGTAACTTTGTACTTGGAAGATTTTTGTGCAGCAAGGCCCAACTAAATAATTAATCCACCAATTTTCAATTAATCAGGACCCAATTTTCACACTTTTAAAATAATAATTGTAATTTCTATATTAGTTCATCAATTATAGTTGTAATGTGACCATACTAGTCAAATATGTATCACCACAAATATCTCTGCAAATAATTCTAGAACACATGTTCTTCTAAAGTTCTGATCTACTCTGCATAAACAGAGAAATATTGACAGAAAACAACATATTTTAACAGCTTTTTCTTTGAGAAAACACACAGAGAAAAAAAAAGAAGAAGATAGAAATGAGAAAATTTCCCCAACTAGTAGCAGCAACCCATTTTTTATTTACTTCAATTTCACCTAAATCACCCTGGCACATCACACTTTCTTCCTTACAAGAAATAAATTTAAATTTGAAGCTGTTCACACATCTTCCATTGCCTTTATAAATCGACCCTACAAAAAAAAAATGAAGGGGACAAACAATTATAATCATGATATGAGGTTGAGGATCTTGTACATTTTTATTTCATTCTTTCTTGTTTTGAAATAATTTTTTTTTATTAGCAGCATATACTAAATTATGAGACCTAAAAGCAAGAAAATTAATATAATAATTATGATGACAAATGAAAAATTTTAAGCAACAGGTACCTTCAAACGAGGCCGTTTTTCGGCATTGAGTTTGCGCACCTCGTACCGGATTTTCTTTGCAAAGAGCCTATTGTGCCTCTTCTCTTTGTACCGTTTCACCCTCATTTCCCTCGTCTCCGGCTCCTCTTTCTCTGCCTTGTCTCCTCCCTGCTCTGGTACCGTCCATGCCATCGCCGTTGCCTCCCCACTGGTACCAACTGCCACCCATACCTACTTGGTAAACCAGTTATTTAAGTTAACTATTATTTCAAAAGATCAAAATAGCTATTATTATATTTGTAGGAAAAATAAAATTTAAGTCGAAATATTGACAACTAATTTTTATCATTAATTTGACAATTTTGATAGTCATAAAGCATAATTTATGGTATTGAAAGCTAATAATAGTTGAAATGCAATCTATACTTTACACATGAGTAGTCAAATACTTTGCAATTTATAATGATCATATTTAATGGTTAATGGATGGAATGTCAAATAATATTTAAATTACTTGATAAATAATACATGTACACAACAAATCTGTAGGACTAACAACCTATTTATGCACTTCATTCTATTTTTTTTAAATAGTCAACTTAATTTGAGAGGGTTTTATCGAGTTAAACCATTGACAGAAAAAAATTTTAGTTACTACCCTGAAATTTCAAAATTATGATATTACCACCGCTTTTTAAAAAAATTAAAAGTTGACACAAACGCAGACCCAGTCTGCGCACTATTTTATTAATATCTTTTTAAACATAATTTTTGTAATTAGTTTTGATCAGATTTTATAAAAAAAAAATAGTTAATAAAATGGTGCACAGATCCAATTTGCGCACGTAGTAACTTTTGAATTTTTGTTTAGAACGGTGCTAATGTCAGAATTTTAAAACTTTAGAATGGTAACTGACAAATTTCGGAGCCATCGGATCCACCCAAAAGCAATTATTCAACCTCAAAAGAAACAATCATAATAACAACAAAAGTACAAATACAAAGAGTAAGATACTCACAGGGAAGGCGGTATGATGGAACCTCGGAACAACTTGTGCCCGCTCTCCGTCAATATACAGCGACCCCCGATCCGACCATGTGGTAAGTATCTCCTCATAATCAAGCTTCAGCAAAAGTGACGCCTGCGGAGCACCGCACCATAAATCAACCCCTCCAGTTGTAACTGCACTGGCACTAGCCACTTCCTCCTCTGACGAAGAAGAGGAGCAACAATACTCAACCCGCTGCCTTCCTCTCAGTGCACGTCTCGCCAGTCCATCTCCATCCTCGTCGCCAGTGTCTAACACAACTGGAGGCGACCCAGGTGAACCAGCAGAGCACGAGTCTGAAGCGGGAACTGTAGATGCTGAGGTAGTCGTCCCAAGTATTTCTACCAGTGTCTCCCCTGTTTCTCCGTTTGTACTGGAAAATAACAGAGATGCCACCTGTGGGTCCCGCACGTCAGGGTCTTGTTGTATTGGGAAGAGGTTCGCTTGCTTGACTGGAGTAGTCTCAACTGGCGGTGGTGATGGCGGAGAAGGTGGTGGTGAAGCTCGAGGTGCCAGGTGGCGACGAAGGCTGAGGTACTTCGTTTTGCGGTTCTTAGGTCTTGATCTCGGCATTGAAACAGAGAACAACTATAGATCATTCAAAGAAACAGATCAATCTAAAAACAAGCACAGATTAAGCGAAGAAAGGGAAAAAAAAATGAGGTAAACATCACACTGCACTAGGTAGCAAAAAATGAGAGGGGGGGAAGGAAATAAAGACAGAGGATAGGAGAAAGAGGAATTTGTATCACCTAAGGTACCTCAAATATTAAGTTTTGATGCACACCATCCGATCTGCTATGACACAACTATTAAAGCGTCAAGCGTTCCATCTCGACGGTTCAGATCCAAACTCAAAATTTGAGATACTTTCGGGAGATCTAAGATCGGAGAAAGAGAATGCGCTTTTCCAAGGAGGATGGGGGTGACGTGGAAAGTGTGCCACGTGGGAGATATTTATTTGTTGGATCTTTCGAGAATCTGGTGTTATCCGGATTCCGTGTGCCACGGTGGAAAAGTTAGGTGCGTATATGCTTGCACGGGTGTTCCGTGACGAGTTAATCACCACCGTTGAATTCGACCAATTTAATTGTTTACTAATGATCAAAGGTCCGATTTCTCTAGAATTATTTGTAATAGAATTCGTGATAAAATCTTAAGGTTTGTATCGGTTTTTATTCAACATTTTAAAAAATAAACACACACACAAAATATTATGATCATTCAATAAATTACCATACATGATACATCTGATAGCTACTAAACTGTAATCATTTCTTTCAAATTTAATGAATACTAGCATCACCTTTCACCAGGTTAGTAAATATGTATTATGATTTTGAACTTTTGTTTGTTTGTCTTGTGTAAATGTGTACCAAATAGAGCTGATTGATTGAAAGGAGACTTTGTCATACAGTACTAACGATATAATATTTTCGAATATAAGGCCGTTCTCCGGAGGAGAGGAAGAGACCGTCATTAAAGAAAAGAAAAGGGAGAGGAGATGAAGAGCGACCAGACCGCAAGGTGTCCGGGCTCATTCACCTGCTCCATAAGAGGAAAATCGGAGAGGGAACAGAGGGGAGCAGACACTGTGCGGAGGTAACGACGCTGTATGTATTTTGCTAAAATTTGTCACCTCAAATCAGGATGTACAAAATACTGTACCGAGGTGAGCGACACGTTGATCACCTTCCTCCCTGTTCCTTCCCCTTCCTCTATGCGCACTGTTTTTGGAACACAACCTAATTAAATAGACTAACGAACTGTTATTGTCTGCAATGTCCATTTAACATAGAATCAATACATGGGCTTAGTTAATTACATTCATCTATATCCTCATTAACAAATCTATAATAATATTAGGACTGTATTAAAAAGATATTTTATGACAAATTAGTTTGTCGTTATAATTATTTTGAATATATATATATATATATATATATATATATATATATATATATATATATATATATATATATATATGATAAAAAGTATACGTGATGGAGAAAAAAGTTTATAGATTCAAAGTTTCAAACCATATACTTTAGTTTTTGCATGTAACATTAGATATGATAAATAGATGCAAATGATAGCAGGTGATAGATGTATAATAATACCAAATTTTTTACTAATAACATAAAAAAAATTACAGAATATAACATTATTTTCTAGAAATTTCAGAAATAATATCAATTCTGCTAGATTATTCAGCGAAATGCATGATTAATTTCACTGGATTATCCAGCAGAATTGCATGAGCTCAATACCGTCGGATAATCCAGCTGAATTCAATTCAACTAATCAGAAAAAAAAGTCAAAAGTAACATTTATATTAAAATATTATAAATTCATCAATTTTTTTAATATTTTAATAGGAAAAACAAAAAGTCAAAAGGTCAAAAGAAATTGAGTAAATATTTTAATGGTTAAAAACCGTGAATTAATTAGTTGAATTGAAATCTGCTGGATTATTCAGTGGTCTTGGGTCCATACAATTTCGTTAGATAATTCAGTAAAAATGTTATATTTGAAATTTAAAAATATGATGTCATATTCTGTAATTATTTTTAATGTTATTAATAAAAATTTCGGATAAGACTATATCAAATAAGACTTAATGTAAATAAATACGTAATAATACTGTCTTTGAGGTAAGAACTGATAGGAAAATAATGGAGAAATAAGAAGAAATTAAACATATTCTTGGAAAAAAAAATGAAATTTCTACTCTATAGTTACATAAAAAATTGTCATATTTAAGTACATTTTTTAAATTAAGATGTTAACAAAAAAATTTCAAAACAAACTTCTAAACCTATAATTTTGTACATTCTAGTCTCGTATGGAATTGATATTAAAAAGTTTACATGTACATGCATCAATTATGAATCAAATCAAGGAATTTAAATCTGCTGAAATTCGAGATCTATGAACAATATCTCTGAAATTCTGAATCCAGCCGTCCAATTTTTTCTGTGCACGCATCTCGAAATAATTTGACGGCTGGATTTCGAATTTCATGAATTTCAGGGTTACTGTTCACGATCTCGAATTTCAGCAGATTTGGATCCCAATCAAGATGACTTGTCTGAATTACTAGCTCGGAGTTCACCCAAATGTTCAAATTCCAGGCTTGACAATAGTAATTTTGAATGTGAGAGATAACTTGATAATAGTAATTTTGACAATCTTGACAATAAATTTATAAAAAATCAAATAAAATTAGAAATTACAAAAAAAAAAAAATTATAAGTATGTTATTGAACATATAAATAGGCTAAACATAAATTTCAAACCATCAAAACTTCAAGTCATAATGTACATCGAAACATATACAAAGAACAAAATATGTATATAATATTGAATTTTGATATTAAACTTTTCCTTTAAAAATTATCAAATAATCCCTCTGTTTTTTAAAAAAAGAACAAAATATGTATTTGAGTTAGGGCTGCTCATGAGCCGAGTTGAGTCCGAGTTGCTAATCCAGTTTCGAGTTAGAAACTCTAATTTGGAATCAACTCGCGAGCAACTCGAGTTGAAGTGAGTTAACTCGTGACTCATAATATAGTACATAGTGAGACAATCTAATTTAATTATAACAAAAAAATATTACATAGTTTACCAAAATAATACACAATTAAAGACAATACATAATGAGATAATGACCAATACATAATTAAAAATTACGAAAATATCAAAATAGTACATAATTAAAAATTACCAAACAGATAAAGTCTAACAAAACAATACAGAGTCTAATAAATTAACAAAACAAAAGAAATAGTGCATAATTTATCAAATTACCAAATATTGTGAGAAACAGGTATAAGGTTTGGGGACGCAAAAATTAGGAATATATGAATTAGAGTTTGGTGTGAGTCCAACTGAGTTGATTCCAAACTGAGTTGGAGGTAACTTGGATTCGACTCATAAATCAACCGAGTCAGTTAACTCGAGTCAGTTTTGACTCGAATCAGTTTCAACTCGAGCTATTAGTGAGTTGGATCTGAATTGTTTCCGACCTGAGTTTCGAGTCATGAGCTTTTTGTGCACCCCTAATTTGAGTTGAAATATTCGTTAGCATTTTAGCAGGATGGATTGTAGAAGAGCACTTAGAACAGGCATCAGGTATAGAGATCTGAGATCTCCTCTATTGACTTGAGGTTTTAGAGGTTGTTGCGAGGCCCCAGAAATAAACAAAGACAAAACTAAAAAGACACAGAGCAAAGCAGCTTTCCGCAGGCTTCTTCACGAGAGGTGACACTTGATGGTCTCTCTCAATTTCTCTACTTATGCATCCATTCTCTCCAGTTTTATCAACTGGACGGGTAAAGATTTTAACAGAGCAGTTTGACTTTCTGCAGCTCATTGGCTATAGAATCAAAACAGGATTTCTGCGCTGCATAAAGTAAAAATTGCTCTGTTAAAATCTGTCAAAATTAATGCCCAAATGCTTGCCCCGAGTTGTGTGATACTCTCCTTAGCTGGGAATTGGAACAGAATCCAAATACGGATCCGATATTAAACTTGAGAACTCGTACTTGGGCCATTGCCTCCTTTTGGATTTTGAAAAGCCGTGTTAAATTTATAGAAATTGGCCCATTTCCAACTCCAGACAAGGCCCGTTACCTAACCCTGCTCACAGCCCATATTTCGCAGCGGCTTTTATAATCGTGTAAAGAACTGGTGTCGCCACCCGTTGAGAAAGAAATCACTACCCGCCTACCCGTTATATGTTAACATTTCTACCTGTTAACCCGTTCTCTGTTGAAAAATTGCTACTGCTGATCTCCTATAGGATTTGTATGAATGAGTGCTTCAATGCATAGATTTGGGTGCATTCGTTCACATGCCCGCAAGGTGTTTGTAAGAATGTTCAGCTCAAACAGGGAAAACCTTCCAGTCCTCTTTGACCCCACAGAGAAAGCTTGTGAGATAATGGCGTCACGTGCTGCCGGTTCTGGACTGGAGGTCTTGCTTGACCAGAGTGGTTTGTGGGTCCCACCTGAGTCGGCCGAGCTTGTCCTGAAAAAGTTTGAAAATGCTGGTATGTTGGCGTACCGGTTTTTCCTGTGGGCCCAGAAGCAACGCAACTTCTCACATTCTGTAAATGCCTACCACACCATGATCGCGTCCCTTGCCAAGATACGTCAGTATCGCATCGTGTGGGATTTAGTAGCTGTCATGCGAAGAGAGAGACTACTCAATGTCGAAACATTTTGTATTATAATGAGGCAGTATGCACGTGCTCAGAAGGTGGAGGAGACCATGTATACATTTAATGTTATGGACAAGTTTGGAGTAAGCCCGAATCTTGCGGCCTTCAATGGTCTTCTTGGTGCTTTGTGCAAATCCAAGAATGTGAGGAAGGCCCAAGAGGTGTTCGATGAAATGTCACACCAGTTCAAGCCCGATGCAAAGACATACAGTATACTTCTCGAGGGTTGGGGTCGGGCACCTGACTTAACCAAAATGCGGAAAGTGTACCATAAAATGATAAAAGAGGGATGCGAACCAGATATTGTCACATATGGTATCATGGTAGATTCACTATGCAAAACCGGCAAAACCGATGAGGCGGTTAATATGTTACGAGAAATGTCCGTCAGGCAGTGCCATCCGACCTCATTTATTTACAGCACAATTGTTCACTCCTATGGTGTAGAGCAGAAGATAGAGAATGCTGTTAATACATTTCTATCGATGGAGAGAAGTGGAATCAAACCAGATGTAGTCGTGTATAATGCACTTGTATCAGCCTTTTGTCGGGTGAACAAATACAAAAATGCCTTTCGGGCTGTAGAGGACATGACCGAAAAAGGGATTAATCCCGACTTGAGAACTTACAACATTATTCTAAGCAGCATGATCGGTAGAAGCCAAACCGAAGAGGCATATAGAGTGTTTCGTACCATGATTAAGAGGCCCGAGTTTGAACCAGATTCTGACACGTATACTATGATGATAAAAATGTTCTTTGAAACCGATAATACAAAGAGAGCACTTAAGGTATGGAAATACATGCAATTGAAGCAGTTCGTACCGACCATGCACACTTTTGCAGTGCTGATAAACGGGTTGTGTGAGAAAGGAGAGATCGATCAAGCATGTATGCTATTTGAGGATATGATTGAGAAAGGGATCAGGCCACCCGGATCGACTTTTAGCAAACTAAGGCATTTGCTTTTGAAAGAAGGCAGAGAAGATGTGCTTAAATTCCTTGTTGGGAAAATGAATGATTTGGTTCAAGATTCGGGGTTTGATGAGGAATGATTTTCATTTGAATTTTGCTGCTTTCTTGTAGTTACAATATCTGTCTAATTACAAAATAAAATAGAAATATCAGGGCTTCTTCCGGTCAATTGAGAATTCCTGTAAAATAAGATACTGTTTTTGCTATCAGAAATGCATTTACACACATAAGCACTTATACTGCTTGAATGAACTAACTGAGGAGGTGACGAGGCATGTTTTAATATGAAGAACACGTTGGAATGTTCGAATCGACTATTTGAACTTTGAAAATGAAGATATGAGGGGAGGGTGCACGTTAGGAGCACAAAAGGGAGGGTGCATTTTAACCCTCCTCATCTACTATATAAATACGAATAATTAAAATTTATAACCATATATGTATCTATATCCGCACAAATATTCAGATATCAAATATCCGTATCTAAATTTTTTTTCGAATACGGATCAGATATTATCCGCTCGGTTTTCACCTTAGGCCACATTAATTAATTATCCATCAAAGAAAAGGATCTGATTTTCTTATCAGGTATTATTTGGAAATGCAATCTCAATTTTTATTGACGTTCCTTAAATTTTAATGTCATATAACTTCTGTCATTTTGATTCTGTGAAGGATAAGTACAATTTTTGTTTATTATTTGTCATAACGAGTATAGAACAATGAATTGCTATGATGATTTTTGTGAAGATATAATCGAATTAATTAGTTACATCTGTAGTGTATTCAAGAATTTGGTTTATGAAAAAAAATATCTTTTAATTACAATAAGGGTAATTGAGGAATTTATAAATATATATAGGATAGATAATAATAGATTGGGCAAATGTGATAGTTTCAAATTTTCAATAATTTTGGAAGATTAAATATGATATTATTAATTTTGGAGGGAACAATACGTAATTTTAAAGTTTTTAGATATTATATTATGAATTTATTCTTAATTTTAATTTCTGCCAAATTTTAAAGACGAGGTAGCTGAAATTGGGTGTAGATCAAGGTATTGAACTAATTAATAAAATATAGTCTATTTCTATTAAAATGATTAACTTGTTAAGTTACAAACATTTGGTCTGTTAATGTTAATTTGAAAAACTAATTTAGAATTTTAATCATCTCATTCCCTATCGTACTTAAAGTCAAACATAGAAATGATATTGAACTAAATGATATATTGACTTTATAAACCAATTCTGGGGAAGCTATTGATACACATAATAATCCATGCAATTACAAAAAAAAAAATTAAAACTATAAAGAACTAATTAATAACCGATTGTTGTCCGGCTGAAATAGTTATAAGAAAATTTTCCTGATAGTCCATTTGGATTTGAAGCACATTCATCCCAAGCTTATTATCTCCAGAAGTTGGTGATTCATTCAGCTGATTAACATCAACCCATGGTGCAAATTATTAAGGCAATAGCTCTACAATCATTCACAAGTCTACGGTAGATTGTAGTAATTCAACTTGCAGATTTTCTTGTATTGAAACATATTAATATTGACTTGCAATTCTTAAATATATATATGCTTCTGCCTATACGTTCACTTAAAAACTACTTCGATCGCAAAATTTAAATCGCTTGTTTTAGTATTATATGATGTATACCTATCTTGATTTTTAAAATATATTATAATAGTATTTTTTATCTCAAATATTTGACAACTTTGTTTTTACTTTCTGAAATAATTTGTTTTATAAAATGAAAAAAATATGATCGTATACTGTAGCTACCGAGCTACGAAACCGACACTTGACTCAATCTTTTAAGTGTGGTTTAAATTTTATTTGAAGTCGCTACCCGTATTGCTACGGGAAATACACAATCTTATTTGTTTTTGCCCATGGATAATATATAGGTCCGTGTCTTGGTTATGAATGTGGAAGGTGTTAGACACCACACTCACCCAAAAATTGGTCTCTACTAATTCTAGCTTTCAAGAATTTATTTCAACGATGATAAAAGTTACAAAATGAGATAATCAAACATAATGACAACAACAAAAAGAAAATAAAAAAAAACATAAGGGAAGCAACTAAAAGAAAGTGAAAATTAATCGAAAATTTTCAAGTCACGCAGATCTTCATTCTCGTTATTTGAACATCGTAATGATTTCTTCAGCGGCTTAGATGGATGACTTTAGTAGTTTGAGGACTAAGTTAATGGAATAACAGAGTAGGTTTGTCACTCATTATTTTTTTAGAGCTCATTCTATTAGAGTTTTATGAGAATGTTTGTGGAAAACACATTTTTTCTTTTGCTGTTTTTTTTTTCTGTGGGCTGAAGTTCAACGTTTTTGCTCTCTTTTTGTGCTTTTTATGCTCTAACTAACCATGGAGATGAAGTGAGAATGTAGGGAGCTATTTATAGGTGAAGTTTGAAGCCTCTTGAAGCTCAAAAACGTTCTTAAGCTGCTGCATCTTGCCCTGCCCCACAGCTGAACCTGTTTTGAACAAATTAAACATTGTTTGACTGGTTTTGGACAAAAAGCTGTGAAACTGAGTTATGCAGAAACAAAAATCCAAACCAAGGGTACAGGTGTTTAGAAGGTTTTACTTAATTTATATAATCATAATCATGTTATTGTCAAGAAGAAGTGGAAACATGGCAGCAGGATTCTTGTTATCTTCATTTCAGAAATTTGCACCATTCTTAGGTCATTTCAAGAGGATAAAAGCTGAAAGTTTGCAGCAAGGATATGCCAAAATTAAGTGTATTTTGATTATGCATAAGTATGATGATTTAAATACTTTTAAACTCATTTCTTTGCTGCTGAATTTACTGCTAGAAAAAAATATTGTGCTGTTGGAATTTTTCTGCTGAAATTTCTTAGCTGCTGAAACATTTTCTTATATATGAAAAAAATCAGAAAAATACTCTTAATATGTGTACATAGGGATAGATAATTTAGGACTTTAAATTTAGAGTCTCAAGTGATGAGTTTTTTTTTTTTTTTTTATATAAAATAGGAAGTTTGTTTTTGCTTCAAGTAGTAGGATGGTGGTAAATACTGATACTCACTGTACCCTTAGATTTAAGATGTATATTTTCCTTGAAACGTTTGGAATTGCTCCCTTAGCTCGCAGTACGCAGCATGTTCAAACAAGGTCTACTCACAAAATTAAATAATGTACTTCCATAATGATGCACAAGCTCGCTGGGTTGATGCGCCGAAGTTAAATGAGCATTTACTACTTGCTCATTTAGCATGTCATTATTATACCATATTACTTCTCTGCGCTATATAGGTTCCTTGATAATGATTCAAATAGCTAAGCATCAAACTATCACTAATTACTTAGGGTACGTTTGGATCGTGTAAGGATTAGTGTAAGAATAGCGGATTTTGAGTTAGTGGTTGAGAATAGTGCTAACTCGAGTGGTTTGAGAATAGCGTTAATTTTGGACTATTCGGATTAGTAAAAATATCGTTTGGATTGTATATTTGAAATAACGATGGAGGAAATGAATAAACTAATAATTAAACTAATCTACTATTTTAAACTAATATATATTACATTTAATATTAAACTAATATTATATTACATTTAAACTAATATTTTATTTAATACTAATCTAATCTAATCTAATATTTATATTATTTAATACTAATCTAATATTTATTTAATACTATTCTAATATTTAAACCAATATTAATATTACATTTAACATTTAAACTAATCTTATATTACATTTATTATTTAACAATAATATTTTATTTAATACCATATAACTATAATATAATATTTATTTAATACTAATCAATATTTATTTAATACTAATTTAATATTTAAACTAACTTTAATTGAAAGGAATCAATATTTTAGTAATATCACTAACCCCACTAGCTCTATTCTTGCTAACCCACCATTTCTATGGGTTAGTAGAATATAGCTATTTCTTGAGCTAACCCAATTTGCTAATTTTGTGTTTGGATTATCTAGGTTTGAGAATAGTGGAGCTAACCCAAGGTTAGCTCTATTCTTGAGTGATCCAAACGCACCCTTATTATCTTCTAAGCAACGGAATAACACCATATACAATTTATATGCTTGAGATGATTTGCAATATGAAGTCATAACTTGCTAAGAATAATTGTCCCCAGTTACCTTCCCTTGAAAATATTTTTAGTTGAAACTAAAGAGTGAGATGTTTTTATGCTAATTAATAAATATAAGTATTTTGATGCATTAATTTAATTAATTTTTCTAGTGTGCAGGAACATGAAGAATTCAGATGCAAGTTGACACTTGGTTTCAAATGGTATGCAAGAATCCTGCTGACCTTGTTTTGTGCAGCAGGCTTTTAATTGATTATAAGATGACAAATATGCTGAAATGTTTCAGGAGGTGATATGTCCAATATGCATTAGTGTGCTTATTTAATTGCCTTTAAAAAATATTGATTTTTGTCAACTGGATCTTGACCCAATCCCAACTCATAGCAGGACTAAAATATGATTGCATTCTTTTATTATATTATAGATAAATGTAAGTAACAATTTTAACTCTCTCAAATTTGAAGTAACAAATATATTTATGATGATATTAGGTGTTGTGACTTGTAACAAGAATCTTTTATTAGAAGTATTTGATCAGCATCTTTCTCCCTTTGAAATAAGCATGTTTTACACTCATAAGAATCAGTAAATATATCACCTTTTAAGAAAATTAATTTGATCAATATCTAAAAGCAACATCATGTGAAATAGGCAAGGATTATGGTGAAATTTCAGGCACAAGTTGATTTTTTTTTACTTGAAATGAGATGGGCAGCAAGAATCTAGCTGAAAAGGATTACACAACTTGCTTCGTGGCTAGTTCTACCACTTGCAAAGGTGATTTGAATATATATTTTATGACGATAACTTGTCACATAGTTATTAAATTCATTCATTGAACTTTTCTGAATTTTTTTAGGCTTTAAAACATAGTGTAATCATGCATAAAGCTAACGAGATGTAATTTTTCTGGATTTTTGCAACATCAGAAAATATATTTAATATTCTAGAACACTTATATAAAATAACTTGTACACAAAATATTAATTTTTGACAGAAAAACTTTGAAATTGACTTATCACTGTAGATATGGTCCTACATCCGCGGAATAGTAACCTTTATAATTACTTGTGCAGGACCTACTAGAGAAAAACCAAATTTTAGTCATAATGCTTCATCAGAAAAATACAATTCTAAAGTTAAAATATGTTATTGGATGTAGCTTGTAGGTTGATATTATTCATAATTAGATTTCTTATCATAATTTGATAGAATAACGCATAGCATGCTAAAACTAGTACTTTGTTATATTGAAAATTTGTCCAAGCCAGAACAAGGCACTTCTCAATTCAAAGCTAAATTAGCCACTTAAAATAACTAGTCCATATCATAGTCATAGATTTTATCTTAATTTTGCGAGATTAGCCACTTAAAATAACTAGTCAAAGCTAAATTAGCCACTTAAAATAACTAGTCCATATCATAGTCATAGATTTTATCTTAATTTTGCGAGATTATATATATATTTGAGAAATATATTTCCCTCATCATATTTTCGATTTTATTTTAATTTTATGAGATTATATTAATAGAATTTATTTCAAAACCGTGGATAAATAAATGACTAATGTCATCAATAAGCTAATGAAAATAAGTTATCCCATGGATAGAATAGTGATGGTAATAATTATCATTACCGTGAATAGAACTGTATTTGAAACATATTTCATAGTATTTTCATGCTGAATAATGTTCGACATGCAGTGCACACATTCAACTTGACAATAAATAATACTAACTGAAAAATTCAATTGCAAAGCATACCTTTTTTTTGCAGACGCATGAAAATTACATTCTTGATTCATCAGTGACTTCATAACTCGAATTTGGTGCAAGCATATATTTCGTTTTCAAGATTACACAATTTAGGTTGTCTACATATACCATGTTTTTCAACTACCTATTTTTATTACATAATTTTAATAAATTCGTGATTGTTCTCTAATATCTCATATCTCATAGCAAATTAAAAAAATATATAAAAAAAATATAGTTATAAGAGATGTATTTATCATTTTGTTCTTTTAAATATAAAGATAGACTATATGCTAATGTCTTTTTGATTTTTTTTCTTATATATATAAATTCAAAGCTGAAGCAGTTTCATAATTGGACATACTAATCAAATTAAGAAAACAAGTATCAAATGCATGATAGATCATACAAAACTTTCTTCCGTTCATCACTCTCACGTTTCTTTGTGTGTGAGCATATGTATGTATGAATGTATATGCATGTACGTGTGTATACATGCATAACTCTTCTAAGAGCCATTTTTTTTAAATATGGTTGAGATCATAAAAAGAAAATTAATACTAAAGATATTCGAACCTCAAATTATCTAAAAAGAATATTACAAAAAACTAATTTTCTAATTTGAATTTAAAAGTTTTCATGCATTCAATATATATGTAGTTAACATTTCTATTTCCTCATGCGATATATAGATACGGTGCCATGCATGAATTTAGGATAAGATAAGCAAATAGTATAAGAATCAATTTTAATATTGTTATCAACACTCAAATAGTGATAATAATATATACTAATATTATTTTATTTACTGAAATATTAGTTAATATGGAAAATATATTATTTGAGAAATATTTTTTTGAAGAATACTTCTTCTTAAGTAGAGGAAGCATATAATATTACAAAGAATTGAAATATAATAAAAGAAAAGTTATTCTAAAATATCTCTCCATCTTTTATTCCTTTTTCTTTTGCTTAGATAAAATGATAATCAAGCATTCCAATTTTAAAATATTTTTTACGTCGAGTGAGTCTATGGTACTATGCATAGCACAGATTGGTCCGTACTATGGATCAATATATTTTTTTTAAATTCTAACGGTCGATCCGAACCGTTCAACATGATTTTCATATGAGAATATACTTGTGGGCTAAATATTTTATTTTTCAGAATTTTTTTACTATCTTTTTAGATAGGTAGAAAATCACTGTTTTTGGATGGTCCAGAATTTTCAAATCAAGTGATTTTCTACCTATCTTAAAATATAGTAAAAAAATTCTAAAAAATATATAATTTACTCTGCAAGTACATATTCATATGAAGATCACGTTGAACAGTTCGGATCGACCGTTAGAATTTTAAAAACGAAAATATTGATCCGTAGTACGGACCAATCCGTGCTATGCATAGTACCATAGACTCACTCTTTTACGTCCATCTTATTCTGAAAGATAATACAAGTATCAAATGCAGCTTAATACATTAATTATTTTTTGAACTATACTCTATTACCAAAGTTTGTCAAGGATCCAGAAAAATAAAATTGTCTCACAAGAGTTGCCAGTGTCAAATATCTTGTACGGCACGTTGGTACCAGTACCAAGGGCTTTTCAAAGCCACAAAAAACGAATTCAGATCCTCTCCGGTACCGTAATAGAGAATCTTTTAGAATTACTAAATCTGGACCGTTCTTTTTAACTTGACACGAATCTCAAAGTCCAATAATACTGCTCCTGCACTAGCCCAAATCTCAAAGCGGCTGGGAGTTAATCTCAAACCGTAAAGTGAAGAGAATCTTTTACAATATTGGAGAGGATACTTCTCCATAAAAAACTGAGTTGACTGAGTTTAGTTTACTGATAAATTCACAACTTGCACGAGTTGTTTAATAGTGGTATATTCTTTGAAGATCTGAATCATGAATTTTTTTAACATTTTATGGAGTGACATTGTTACTATATATACTGGTCCATTATTTGTGAGCTATAATTTAATTCAAAAATCTGTCTAAAGATCTACAATATTGACACATAGCTTTGATTTTAGCACAATTCCTTTTGCTATGACAGCAGGAATGCAGGATTTTCTCCTAAGTTTGGGAAATTTACTGATTAATTATTACAATAAAGTAAGAAATTACTATGTTTCATATATGTATTCTCTTATATTTAAACTAATAATGGCATGGTATAGAATGTCCTTCTCAGATTAAATAAAATATTACTGGTAAAGTGAATGTAACAGCTGATAGGCGAGAAACTGATATGTTTATATCAGAATATACTAGTATATATTAAGCTGATACTGGTACGGTACCGTTAGTGGCATGCTCAATTTCTGATATAGTATTCCTATTCGCTATGTGAATAGCCATATAAATTAATTTCTGATATAGTATGCCTATTACAATATATATAAAACTAACAATCTCACCTCTGAAGTAATTAATTTATGAAATAACCATATAAATCACACTATTCAGGAATCCACCAGATGCACTGTCTCACTGATATTCACAAACCACCATCTGAACTCTGAAGGGTAAATTACTATTTTTATCTAAAACAATAAAACAATATCCATATATAAAGGATTGCTTAGGAGACAAACAAAACTTTCTTGAATTAGGTAATATAACTATTAAACAGTTCTCAACATCTCAAAATCAGAAAGCCAGAAAGAATGTTGTATTATATGTTAAGAATAATATATAAATAAGTAGCATTACATTGGTGTTAGGATTTAATTATCAAGTTGCAAAGATTATTAACTGGTGGAGGCAATACCCTTGTTTCACTCTCCAATATCAATTTTTTTAATTAAATATAATTAACTGCATTATTCTTCTCATGTTTCAATAATAATGGTGTAAATTAAAGGAACAAATTGCAAAGCACTTCTTTGCAATTGGTGATTACAATAGATGATCATACAATATCCTATTCTAACCAACTTCTTTATATAGGGTAAAATTATTAACAGAGTAGTTTTTACTTCATACAGCGCTCTTCTGATTCTACCATCCGTGCACTGCGCGAAGCCAAAACTGCTCTGTTAAAATCTTTACCCCTTATATATGCCTTGCACAGGCAGTGTGTCGCTTCTCATCATAACCAAATTACACAAAGCCTCTAATCATGGCTGATAATTTTCTTGCGTACCGGTCAGATCCACCGGTTGTACCAGTTTGGTTAAACAAGGGTGACAATGCATGGCAGTTGACCTGTGCCACGCTTGTCGGGCTCCAGTCCATGCCGGGCCTAGTTGTTCTTTACGGAAGTATCGTCAAAAAAAAATGGGCCGTAAATTCAGCCTTCATGGCATTATACGCCTTCGCCTCCTCCCTCATAGTTTGGGTGCTTCTTGCTTATAACATGGCATTTGGCGAACGGCTACTCCCATTTTGGGGCAAAGCTGGGCCTTGATAAATTATCAGTTCATTTTGTAAATACCCAATTGTGAAAAATCATCATTCATTTACACAACCTCAAACTGACAAGTGAAACCATGAATACAAGGCCTTGATAAATTATCAGTTCCAGACAAAGTTGTATATATCACTAATGCCCTAGTCACTTACCTTCTATTCTCTCAAGAAACCTGAGGAAATCTTTCTCAGCCGAGCTGTTTCTTTTTGGACATGCCTGAGATGCACATCGAAATTCGTGTCAGATTAAAATAAACGGTCGGGATCTCATTATACCAGGTCAGATATCTGACTGGATCTGAATTCCTGTTTGGTTAGGTTAGCACATTTGTAGTGTATTTACAAAAAAAAAATGTTAAATAAATTTAACTTTTACTTAAAACAAGGGTAAATGAGAAATAAGTATAGGGCAGATAATAGTGGACAAATATGAGAGTTCTATATTAAAATACCAGAGATCAAGTACTCAAAATGGTCTTCTGGCTAGTGTCTTTGATACTTTGCAGAAGGAAGTTTGGTTTCATCAATTGAACTTGAAAAGTATTTTTAGATAATTTCAGAATGGTTTTAACATTTTTCAGTTTTAACTCGGGCAACAATTTTGGCTACAAAATTTGTCATCAGAAAATGAAATGAAAAGGACAAGAAGGGTATATATGTCATTCAATCAAATCTTCCAAGCTAGATTTTTCTTCATCACTCGTGCCATCTCAATGGATAATTGACGAATCCATACAACAAGAAGAGAACTTGATAGACAGATTTAGTACCATTTTTGCAAACTAAAATCCAACATTATCCAAGCACAACTTCAAGCTAATCTTCTCCATACTCTCTTGGCTCACTTTCCCTCTTGCATACAACTCACTCAACACCTCACCTACTAAATCTTTCCTCTCAAGGTTCCCAATCGCTTCAATAATAATCACATACGTGCGCTCCGTCGGCTCATACCCCTTCATTACCATTTTTTCAAGAGCATTAATTGCCAGATCTATTCTTCCCCCCTTGCATAATTGTAAAACAAGCTTATTATAGTTGTTAATATCTGGCCGAACATTATACTTATCCATCACTTCAAACATCTCCACTGCCTCCTCATAAAAGCATTCCTCGCCCAAACCGTTTACAACATGTACCAAGGTTTGTAAATCGGGTGTATACTGTACCTGTACCTGCTCTAGCTTGGTCAGAATTTGCAATGCCTCTAAGGTGTTACCTTTAGAACACAGGTACGAGAACACCTCTTTCCCATAAAAAGAGTGCAGCTCTTTACCATGCTTTTGGCGCAATGACTCCAAAATTTGAAATGCCTCATCTAAGATCCCTCTGTTGCAAAGGAGGGCAATAGCCCCATATGTGCGAGAGTTGAAAGGGCACTTCCATCTTTCCATGCTTTTCAAACATTTGTGGACCATGTTCAGCTGGCCCTCTGAACAAAAATGCATGATTATCGGATTGATGCACCATGCACTAATTTCAAACCCATTTATGACAAGTTGTTCAACAATTTCCAATGCTTCATGTGTATATCCTTTGTTTGCTATGGTTAAAATCAAAATCTCGTAAGTTGAAATATCGGGCATGATTCCTCTCTCCATCATGTCATCTAAGAGTGCTCCTGCCTCGTTCCACCGGCCATGCTGACCCAATGCATGTAACAAAATGTTATATGTTGTCAAATGATACTTCAAACAAGGGGGCATTACCAAAAATAGCTCCAAGGCCTCGTTAACCAGGTTGTCTTTCCTGTATGCTCTTAGAACCGCAAGGTAACTTCTAAAGTCTGGTTCGCCACCTCTTAGCAAGATTTGGGTTAACATAGAAACAGTCAAGTAGGTGCCTCCCTCTAGATAAGCAGCATTTAACAATTTATTAATATTGTCTGGGTTAGTTGGTGCAAGTCCTTTCTGAATTAGTTTATCCCAAGAGTAACAATCTTTCCGGCACATTGAATGTGTCAAGGTGTCGAACACATTTGGATCAACAGTGCAGCCTCTGTGCTCCATTTCATCGAGCAGTTGGATGGCATACTCGTATGCTCCTATGCTAATGAGATTTTTTATAATGAGCGTGCAAACCTCGTCGAGCAACGTGACATCACTGCAGAGCATGAACTCCACAATCCACACAGCTTTTCTGAACATGCCATGATCGCAAAGCGCGAAAACTAACGTATTGCACATTGACGGCGTGGGTTTATGGCCTTGATTGGTCAGTTTTTGGAATAATTGATAGGCCTCAAGGAGAAGCACATACTTGGTTTTGGTTGTAATTTCAGTTTGAGGGAACATCTCATTCTCATCTTGTAATGTTGCACAAGTAGTGCATACTTGTTTCTTCAGGGACAAAGTGGAGTTCTTTGTGAGGTGAGAGAGAGAGAGGAAGCATGGATTTGGTTTGGTTTCAAACAAAGATTTAGCGGTGCTTGGGAAAGAACAAATTGAGTGGAGAAGCGGAGGCATAAATTGTATTGATTGACAAGAGCAACAGGAACTTTAGAAAGGCAAATTGAATTTGAGAGGTTGGGAGTGGAAAATTAGCGAAACGATGATATGGGTAGAGAGCGAGATTAACAAGAGTGTAGGTGGAGACTGGAGAGAGAGACAGACAGCCAAAACCTTATCCTCGCATTTAGCATTCGGCGGCCAGTTCTTGGCCTCGGATCAATATCCTCGACGGTACCGTAAAAGATTCCCTTTTACAATTAGCTATTTACGGTTTGAGATTAACTCTCAGCCGGTTTGGGATTCGGGCTGACTGAGGGGGCAGTATTATTGGGCTTTGAGATTCGTGCCAAGTTAAAAAGAACGGTCCAGATCAAGTAATTGTAAAAGATTCCCTATTACGGTACCGGAGAGGATGTGAATTCTCTTGGCCTCCACTCTCTAGGGGATGGGGAGCTTATCCTCTGCGGAGTTCTATAAAACTCCGCAGGTGCGGAGCAAATGAACGGACCAGATTAACTCTCAGCCGCTTTGTGATCGGGCTAACGGAGGGGGCAGTATTATTATGCTTTTAGATTCGTGCAAAGATAAAACTAACGGACCACTAACGGACCAGATTAAAAGAACCGCAGTCTGCGGAGCTTTTAAGCTCCGTAGAGGATAACATTCCCTAGGGGATGCCCCTTGGGGAAACTGCATCGTGATTCGTGCCAGTAGACTTCAATTCCACTAACGGAAGCGCTCCGTTAATGTACCGTCAACGGTTTTCCCCTCTCCCCCTCCAGACATTTTTATTAAGAGTGAGGCTATGGTGCTATGCATAGCACGGATGGCTAGTGTACTACGGCTCAATATGGTACTTTTTAAAATTTTAACGGTCGATCCGAACTGTTTAATGTGATAACCATATGAATATGTACTTGCAAACTAAATTTTATATTTTTTTTCGAATTTTTTTACTATTTTTTTAGATAGGTAGAATTTTGATGGTCTAGAATTTTCATAAAACACTGATTTTTCTACCTATCTAAAAAAATAGTAAAAAAATTCAAAAAAATATAAAATTTAGTTTGCAAGTACATATTCATATGGATATCACATTGAACGGTTCGGATCGACCGTAGGATTTTAAAAAAGTACCATATTGAGCCGTAATACACTAGCCATTGGTGCTATGCATAGCACCATAGCCTCACTCTTTTATTAATATCCAAAGTTTAATAGAAATTAATTATTATACCCAGAATTTCCGGGTTTCGCCGAAAATGCCCAAACTGGCCATAAAATGGCCGGTTTATTCTTTTTTTTTTTGAGACACTATGAAAAATAATGAAATCCAACACTGAAAATTCGAATTTTTTGTTTAAATTATTTGTTAGATTACTTCTTTTGATTTATAATTACCATATTTATACTAAAATACACTAGATTACTTGAAATTATGTTGAATTACACTATATTACAATAAATTATGTTGAATTACACTAAATTACGTTAAATTACAAAATTCCGAAAATAGTAAAAATTAGTATTCTACAAGTTCATTATGTAACTAATTTACTGAGCTACTTAGATGGAATAATAGAAATGAAAATCTTAATCGGAAACTTCAACTCGAGTTTTGAGGCTCTTCTCTTTGTTTTCTGGCAATTCTGAATTTCAAAAAACGATGTAGTGGCCACGGATGCATGCGTCTTTTCGCAAGCTTTCCGAAACGTGATCATTTGTTAAAATCGGACACTCGAGCGCTGTTTTATGGTTGTTTGAAGTTTCGTCGTCGTTTTTCGCCTTTTCAGCGAAGATATCGTCCCTATTCATATGTAATTTACCGCAATTTAGTGTATTTTAGCGTAATGTAATGTAATTAGCGTAATTTCACGTAATATAGTGTAATTCAACATAATTTCAAGTAATTTAGCGTATTTCAGTATAAATTTGCTAATTATACATCAAAAGAAGTAATCTAACAAATAATTTAAACAAAAAATTTAATTTTTCAGTGTTAGATTTCATTATCTTATTCTTCACAGTGTCTCTTAAAAAAAATAGTTTCTAATTATAAATCATTATGAAGATAAAAGAGAAACAAAAAATAGTTTCTAATTATACATATCACTATGAAGACACACAGTAATTTATCGGAATTTACCGTATTTTAGCGTAATTCAACATAATTTATTGTAATATAGTGTAATTCAACATAATTTCAAGTAATCTAGTGTATTTTAGTATAAATATGGTAATTATAAATCAAAAGAAGTAATGTAACAAATAATTTAAACAAAAAATTCGAATTTTCAGTGTTATATTTCATTATTCTTCATAGTGTCTCCCAAAAAAAAAAAAAAGAGTAAACCGGCCATTTTATGGCCGATTTAGGCATTTTTGGCGAAATCCGGGAATTCTAGGTATAATAATTTAATTTCTATTAAACTTTGGATATTAATAAAAATGTCGGCTCCCCCTCTCTCCTTCGCTCCCGGTTACTTATTTTCTTTTTTGTTTTCTCCTTTATTCCTTCTCGACTAGGGTGGTAAAAAAACTCGTAGCTCGATCGTGACTCACTCACTAACAACTCATTTATTACTGGACCAAGCTGTTAACGAGTAAGCTCATCACTAGCTCGATTCAGAATTAACAAGTTCAAGCTGGGGCCTAGCTTACTCGCCAATTCATGGGCTAGCTCAGCTAGGCATCAATTTGTGAATTTGTATGAATTTGTGTGTATTTTATGCTAGGGGTGGCAAAAAAGCTCGTGACTCCATCGTGATCGCATCTTACTAACTCGCTAACAATTTGCTCGTTACTGGATTAAGTTGTTAGCGAGTCAGCTCGCCACTAGCTCGGCCAAAATTAACAAGTTCAAGCTGGATCCTAGCTTGCTGAATATTCATGTTGAAAGTATTCATACCTACGCAATGAAGTCTGAATATTTATGTTGAATAATTTAAAACAAAGTAACTGGAGGGGATCATAACATTTGGGGACCACTATATAAATGGGGACCATTACTTTTCGGGGCCAGTAACGACCAGCCTGGATTGGGGACCACAACCAAAAAGTCACGTGGATCACACCACCAGTGCTACATTCATTGATTAAATTAATTCACATACAAAATGGAAAGTATTCATACTTAAGATATCAAATAGTTATATATAATTCATCAAGTATTCATACCTAAGATATCAAGTATTTAAAAAAAAAAAATAGACACATCACTTACTCATCTTTTACACGTTTTTAGAGGTGGTTTTTTTTTCTCCGTTCAATCTAACCAATATTTCTAATGATCTATGAGGAATTTTGCAAATCTAAAACCACGAACGTCTTCTATACAATTTGCTCTTTCAAATGAGATCCATGATGATATACTTTCGAGTTATCTGTCGCAAAAGTATTCATACCTAATCGAGCAAGTATTCATAATAGTAGCCCCGCCAGTGGGTATTGACAGTTAGGGGGATCACTAACTGTTGGTTAAAGTCTTTAATTAATGATTAACATAGTTAGTTATAGTTAGTTAGAATAGGGGACGTTTAGGGAACTGGAGAGCAGGGGACAAAAGAATTACTCAATAATATATACTAATATTATTTTAATTTTTTACAAAAATATTAGTTAAGATGGAAAATATATTATTTGAGAAATATCTTTTTGAAGAATATATACTTTCTTCTTCTTAAGTAGAGGAAGCATATAATATTACAAAGAATTGAAATAGAATAAAAGAAAAGTTCTTCTAAAATATCTCTCCATCTTTTATTTCTTTTTCTTTTGCTCAGATAAAATGATAATCAAGCATTCCAATTTTAAAATTTTTTACGTCGAGTGAGTCTATGGTACAATTCATAGCACGGATTGGTCCGTACAACGGATCAATATTTTCATTTTCAAAATTCTAACGGTCGATCCGAACCGTTCAACATGATTTTCATATGAGAATATACTTGTGGGCTACATTTTTTATTTTTTAGAATTCTTTTACTATTTTTTTAGATAGGTAGAAAATCACTATTTTTGGATGGTCCTGAATTTTCAAATCAAGTGATTTTCTACCTAACTTAAAATATAGTAAAAAAATTCTAAAAAATATATAATTTAGTCTGCAAGTACATATTCATATGGAGATCACATTGAACGGTTCGGATCGACCGTTAGAATTTTGAAAACGAACATATTGATCGGTAGTACGGACCAATCCGTGCTATGTACAGTACCATAGACTCACTGTTTTACGTCCATCTTATTCTGAAAGATAATACAAGTATCAAATGCAGCTTAATACATTAATTATTTTTTGAACTATACTCTGTTACCAAAGTTTGTCAAGGATCCAGAAAAATAAAATTGTCTCACAAGAGTTGCCAGTGTCAAATATCTTGTACGGCACGTTGGTACCAGTACCAAGGGCTTTTCAAAGCCACAAAAAACGAATTCAGATCCTCTCCGGTACCGTAATAGGGAATTTTTTAGAATTACTGATCTGGACCGTTATTTTTAACTCGGCACGAATCTCAAAGCCCAATAATACTGCTCCCTGTACTAGCCCGAATCTCAAAGCGGCTGGGAATTAATCTCAAACCGTAAAGTGAAGAGAATCTTTTACAATATTGGAGAGGATACTTGTCCATAAAAAACTGAGTTGACTGAGTTTAGTTTACTGATAAATTCACAACTAGCACGAGTTGTTTAATACTGGTATATTCTTTGAAGATCTGAATCATGAATTTTTTTAACATTTTATGGAGTTACATTATTACTATATATACTGGTCCATGATTTGTAAACTATAATTTAATTCAAAAATCTGTCTAAAGATCTACAATATTGACACATAGCTTTGATTTTAGCACAATTCCTTTTGCTATGACAGCAGGAATGCAGGATTTTCTTCTAAGTTTGGGAAATTTACTGATTAATTATTACAATAAAGTAAGAAATTTACCATGTTTCATATATGTATTCTTTTATATTTAAACTAATAATGGCATGGTATAGAATGTCCTTCTCAGATTAAATAAAATATTACTGGTAAAGTAAATGTAACAGCTGATAGGCGAGAAACTGATATGTTATATCAGAATAACAGGGATAGGCGAGAACTGATATGTTTATATCAGAAATACTAGTATAATTAAGCTGATACTGGTACGGTACCGTTAGTGGCATGCTCAATTTCTGATATAGTATGCCTATTCGCTATGTGAATAGCCATATAAATTAATTTCTGATATAGTATGCCTATTACAATATATATAAAACTAACAATCTCACCTCTGAAGTAATTAATTATGAATAACCATATAAATCAACACTATTCAGGAATCCCACCAGATGCACTGTCTCACTGATATTCACAAACCACCATCTGAACTCTGAAGGGTTAATTACTATTTTTATCTAAAACAATAAAACAATATCCATATATAAAGGATTGCTTAGGAGACAAACAAAACTTTCTTGAATTAGGTAATATAACTATTAAACAGTTCTCAACATCTCAAAATCAGAAAGCCAGAAAGAATGTTGTATTATATGTTAAGAATAATATATAAATAAGTAGCATTACATTGGTGTTAGGATTTAATTATCAAGTTGCAAAGAGATCCTTATTAACTGGTGGAGGCAATACCCTCGTTTCGCTCTCCAATATCAATTTTTTTAATTAAATATAATTAACTGCATTATTCTTCTCATGTTTCAATAATAATGGTGTAAATTAAAGGAACAAATTGCAAAGCACTTCTTTGCAATTGGTGATTACAATAGATGATCATACAATATCCTATTCTAACCAACTTCTTTATATAGGGTAAAATTATTAACAGAGTAGTTTTTACTTCATACAGCGCTCTTCTGATTCTACCATCCGTGCACTGCGTGAAGCCAAAACTGCTCTGTTAAAATCTTTACCCCTTATATATGCCTTGCACAGGCAGTGTGTCGCTTCTCATCATAACCAAATTACACAAAGCCTCTAATCATGGCTGATAATTTTCTTGCGTACCGGTCAGATCCACCGGTTGTACCAGTTTGGTTAAACAAGGGTGACAATGCATGGCAGTTGACCTGTGCCACGCTTGTCGGGCTCCAGTCCATGCCGGGCCTAGTTATTCTTTACGGAAGTATCGTAAAAAAAAAATGGGCCGTAAATTCAGCCTTCATGGCATTATACGCCTTCGCCTCCTCCCTCATAGTTTGGGTGCTTCTTGCTTATAACATGGCATTTGGCGAACAGCTACTCCCATTTTGGGGCAAAGCCAGGCCAGCGCTCGGGCAGGCGTACCTTATTAAACGGGCACGCATGCCTGCCTCAACCCATTATTACCACAATGGCACGGTTGAAACACCCATGAACGAACCGTTCTACCCGCAAGCTACACTCGTGATTTTTGAGTTTATGTATGCTGCAATTACTTTGATATTGCTCGCCGGGTCGGTGCTCGGGAGGATGAATATCAAGGCATGGATGGTCTTTTCACCGCTTTGGTTGCTCCTTTCGTACACGGTCGGAGCGTTCAGTTTATGGGGCGGAGGATTCCTTTACCAGTGGGGAGTAATAGATTACTCAGGTGGTTATGTCATCCATCTCTCCTCAGGTGTTGCAGGATTCACTGCTGCCTACTGGGTAACTAATTTAGAAAATCATTCTGTTTTAATTAACTTGCTTAAAGAGTGAGGCTATGGTATTATGCATAACACAGATTGAACCGTACTATGCATCAATATTTTCGTTTTCAAAGTCCAAACAGTCGATCTGAACCATATCAAAATAGATTGGTATATCAAATTTTATATTTTTTTGGAAATTGTTTAAATTTTTTTAGATAGGTATATGGAGATCATCTTAAATGGACAAATATGCATGCATAGTACCGTAGCCTCACTTCTTCTTGCTTAAATAATACCATGCAGTTCATAAAGAAATAATAAATAAATTAATAACTTGCTGTGCAATGGTAGGTTGGTCCAAGGCTGAAATGTGACAGGGATAGGTTTTCTCCAAACAACATTTTGCTCATGATCACAGGTGCCGGGCTCCTATGGTTGGGTTGGTCTGGATTCAATGGTGGTGCACCATACGCAGCCAACATAACTGCTTCGGTTGCGGTGCTTAACACGCATATATGCACCGCAACCAGTCTCCTCACATGGACTTGCCTCGATGTTATTTTCTTCGGAAAGCCGTCAGTCATCGGGGCCGTCCAAGGCATGATGACCGGCCTCGTTTGCATTACTCCTGGAGCAGGTTCATAAGCATTCTTCTTCAAATTTCAATCATTCATACAAATGTAAAGATATTATCTAACATGTTTGGGTTACAGGTCTAGTTCACGCATGGGCGGCGATACTCATGGGTCTATTTTCCGGTAGCGTACCGTGGTTTACCATGATGATCCTCCACAAAAAGTGGTCACTTCTTCAAAAAGTCGACGACACGCTCGCAGTTTTTCACACGCACGCGGTTGCAGGATTGCTGGGTGGAGTTCTGACAGGTTTCCTAGCTCTCCCCGAGCTCTCGAGCTTCGATCTCCCGATTTCAGGCGAGAAGGGCGTGTTTTATGGCGGTGGCTTAGTTCAAATCTTCAAGCAACTTATAGGAGCTCTCTTTGTTATCATATGGAATATAATGGCTACCACCGCCATTCTTCTTTCGATCGGTTGGTTTATTCCTTTGCGAATGCCGGACAATGAGCTTATGATTGGTGATGATGCAGCGCATGGAGAGGAGGCGTATGCATTGTGGGGTGATGGTGAGAAGTTCGATGCAACCCGGCATGAGACCATAGTGCACAATGGCGCGGCCTCGGTGGATGTCACGGTGCAACAGCAACTGAGTAACCTCGGCGCGCGCGGCGTCACCATACAGCTGTAATTTCTGTTTGTAATTCTGTATTTGTAGAAGAAAAATAAAAAGGTTCAGTTTATGTAGTGAAATTTCTTATATATATTTGATATCAGTGATTTGATGGAGGTCATCAGATTATGAGACAAACTAATATATGTTTGAGAGATAATTTCATGGTAGTCTTTATTATAACAATAGTTAATTATAACATGGTAAGTACATTGAAGGAGATCAAATGAAAATGAAAACTATATATATATACCAAGAATCCAAAATGTAACAATAATACACTATCTCATTTACTATAATAATTGTTAATTAGGTAATAACTCAGCCACAATTAATTATATTAGACAACTTATATAAGAATTGTTATAAAATTCAGATTACAGTTGAACATTATTAACATACATACATACATATATATATATATATATAGAGTAGAACTAGGGTGCTCCTAAGCTCACCAAGCCCTTCGTGAGCGCGACTCTAAAACCTATCGAATTGACTTCAAACGACATTTTCAAACCGTTAGATGTTCAATCTATATTAAAATGTGCTTGGAGACCAAATTTTACATTTTTTGGAATTTTTTTACTATTTATTAAGATGGTTTGAAAATCGCTGTTTTCCAATGGTGCAGAATTTTAATAAAAACAGCGATTTTCAAACCATCTTAATAAATAGTAAAAAAATTCCAAAAAATATAAAATTTGGTCTCCAAGCACATTTTAATATAGATTGAACATCTAACGGTTTGGAAATGTCGTTTGAAGTCAATTTGATAGGTTTTAGAGTCGCGGTCACGGAAGGGCTTGGTGAGCTTAGGAGCACCCTAGTTCTACTCTATATATATATATATATAGACACACACACACACACACACATTCCATTATTAAGCACGTTGATGTCCTAATCCACCAGCGGCTACGATTGAAAGATAAAATTTCGGATTTAATATCAGCCCTCTAATCACATAATCTGTCATCTTTTGATTAAATGCATCTCTTTTATATGTAGAAGTTTATATTTAGTTAAAAGAAGATTCGCCACACATACAGCCACACTATATGTTACAATTAAATTTAAAACAATTCAAGTTTTTTGATATTTATCTACAAGAAATATATTTCCTTATTTCCCCTATACTCAATTATTCAAACAATAGAAATGTGATTCCTTATTCTCCTTGTTTAATTAAGCATAATGTAAATCAATATTTTTTCCCATAAATGGACCAATTAAATAATGAATAGAAAGTTAATAAATCACTAGAATCGTCCAAACAGTACGATATTGATTTCCATATTGTTCTTTTTCCCTTAAATGGATCAATATTGTTTCTATATACACATTTCCAATTTTGTTTCTAAACAAATCACTAGAATCGTTCAAACAATAAGCAAATGGGAGCCGCCTTTCTAAGGGAAGGGTTTGGAGCTGTAGCGAAAGGGGAGCATAAACCCTTTTCCTTTTTGTTCACTGGGGTTTTTGTTGGACTTGGGGACAAGATATTTTTCCCTAATCTTTCGTTAACCTTAACCCATTTTCTCTGCACTTTTACCCATAAATATATGAGAACAAATAATTTTAATAGCTTCTAATTTCATATTCTTCTCCTCCTCCGCCGTGCTACCCGACAGCGTCAACCGGAGCTCCGACGCCTTCTCTCATAACTCAACTTTATTCTCAATTTTTCAAAGTGATTTTTTAAACAAAGTTTGCATCTTTTTCTGTGATTAATGGTGGTTTATAATGAAAAACCGCAAAGGGTTCATTATGGAATTGTGAATAAGTTTGCATCTTTTGCTTCGTTGGGACTTTTGGTGTTTGGTTTCTTTTTTGGTCAGATGGCTTCAGAATATCGACCTCTTTCAGTTAAATATAAAGGTTTCTGCTAATTTGCATTTATATGATTAGGTACATCTCGAGTTTCGTTGGATAGAGGGGAAATTTTTTCGTTTATAACTCAGTTTGAAGTCATGTTATTTTTATAAACAGTTGGTACAAGCAGGTATTGAATAAGGTATGAACCATATTAATTTAACATTTCTAATTTTATTATATTTTTTCAATTGGAACAATTATAATCTACTTTTCATTTTTTTTTCATTTCCAGAAATGTTGGACAACATCGAAGAGGATCACACTGGCAATGATACTTTAAGACTTTTTTTAATGTTATATTTGATCCATTTTTTTCATTTGTTGTTGTTTCTTTTACTATTATTTATTATTTATCTCTCCATTTTGTTTATTTGTGTTTTTTTTATTTTCATTTATATATTTTTTCTTAATTATGGGTGAGATGTCAATAAAAAAATATCTTCATATTTTTCTTATAATGTCCCGTTGCAACGCACAGGCACGATACTAGTGTGTGTGTGTGTGTGTGTGAGAGAGGAGGGTTCAAATGCACCATTATTTTTGTGCTCCAATATGCTCCACATCATTTATCTCTATTTTTAAAGTCCGAACAGTCGATTTGAACCGCTCAACATGATCTTCATAATAAAATAAGCTTGGATACCAAATTTTATATTTTTTTAGAATTTTTTTACTATTTTTTTAGATAGGTACAAAATCACTTTTTTAAGGAGATTCTGGACCATCCGATAAAGTGATATTGTACCTATCTAAAAAAATAGTAAAAAAATTCTAAAAAATATAAAATTTGGTCTCCAAACATATTTTATAATGAAGATCATGTTGAACGGTTCAGATCGACTGTTCAGACTTTGAAAATAGAGATAAATAATGTGGAGCATATTGGAGCACAAAAATTATGGTGCATTTGAACCCTCCTCTCTCTCTCTCTCTCTATATATATATATATATATATAGAGAGAGAGAGATGGGCTATTGTACTTCGCGAAGTAAAACCCCCGTTTACTTCACGCTCATATTTTCATTTTTAAAATCCTAACAACCGATCCGAACCGTTCAACATGTTCTAAATATTGAAATGTGCTTGGAGACTAAATTTTACATTTTTTTGAATTTTTTTACTATTTATTAAGCCACTTTGAAAATCGCTGATCCACTGTGAACAGTAAAAAACAGTAAAATTTTCTAGACCACCGGATCAGCGATTTTCAAAGTGGCTTAATAAATAGTAAAAAAATTCAAAAAAATGTAAAATTTAGTCTCCAAGCACATTTCAATATTTAGAACATGTTGAACGGTTCAGATCGATTGTTTGGATTTTCAAAATGACAAAATATAGCCCGAAGTAAACGGGGGTTTTACTTCGCGAAGTACAATAGCCCATCTATATATATATATATATGAGGAGGGATCAAGTTACAACAACTATTTTTTTCATTTTTAAAGTCCAAATCGTCGATCCAAACCGTTCAACATGATTATCTAAATAAAATGTTATTGCATATCAAATTTTACATTTTTTTGAATTTTTTTTCTATTTATTAAGATGGGTACAAAATTCAATGGTCTGAATATGACTATTTTTTGTAAAATACTTAATAAATAGTAAAAAAATTCAAAAAAATGTAAAATGTGATCTGCAAGCACATTTTATTTAGATAATCATGTTGAACGGTTTGGATCGACAATTTGAACTTTGAAAATGAAACAAATAATTGTTGTAACTTTGTTGTAACTTGATCCCTCCTCTCTCTCTCTCTCTCTCTCTCTCTCTCATATATATATATATATATATATATATATAGAGAGAGAGAGAGAGAGAGAGAGAGGAGGGATCAAGTTACAACAAGTTACAACAATTATTTTCATTTTCAAAGTCCAAATCGTCGATCCAAACGTTCAACCTGTATCTAAATAAAATGTGCTTGCAGATAAAATTTTACATTTTTTGAATTTTTTACTATTTATTAAAGTATTTTTACAAAAAATAGTCATATTCAGACCATTGAATTTTGTACCCATCTTAATAAATAGAAAAAAAATTCAAAAAAATGTAAAATTTGATCTGCAAGAACATTTTATTTAGATAATCATGTTGAACGGTTTCGATCGACGATTTGGACTTTGAAAATGAAAAAAATAGTTGTTGTACTGATCCCTCCTCAGATATATATATAGAGTAAGGCTACGGTGCTTTGCAAAGTAACCACCTCGGTTACCTTCGGCGCTACTTTTTGGATTTGAAAAATCCAAAACAAACGATCCGAACCGTTCAACATGTTCTAAACATTGAAATGTGCTGGAGACCAAATTTTACATTTTTTGGAATTTTTTTACTATTTTATTAAGCCCCTTTGAAAGTTTCTGATCCGGTGGTCCAGAAAATTTTACTGTTTTTTACTGTTCGCCGTCGGATTAGCGATGTTCAAAGTGACTTAATAAATAGTAAACCAATTTCAAAAAATGTAAAATTTGGTCTCCAAGCACATTTCAATGTTTTAGAACATGTGACGGTTCGGATCGGTTGTTTGGATTTTCAAAATCCAAAAAGTAGCCCGAAGTAAACGGATGGTTTACTTTGCAAAGCACCGTAGCCTTAACTCGATTATATATCTATATATTAGAGAGGAGAGAGAGGAGGTAGGGTTCAAATGCACCATAATTTTTGTGCTCCAATATGCTCCACATTATTTATCTCTATTTTCAAAGTCCGAACAGTCGATCTGAACCGTTCAACATGATCTTCATTATAAAATATGTTTGGAGACCAAATTTTATATTTTTTTAGAATTTTTTTACTATTTTTTTAGATAGGTATAATATCACTTTATCGGATGGTCCAGAATCTCCTTAAAAAAGTGTTTTGTACCTATCTAAAAAAATAGTAAAAAAATTCTAAAAAATATAAAATTTGGTATCCAAGCATATTTTATTATGAAGATCATGTTGAGCGGTTCAAATCGACTGTTCGGACTTTAAAAATGGAGATAAAGGATGTGGAGCATATTGGAGCACAAAAATAATGGTGCATTTGAACCCTCTTCATATATATATATACACACATACTAGTATCATGCCCGTGCGTTGCAACGGGACATTATAAGAAAAATATGAAGAGATTTTTTTATTGACATCTCACCCATAATTAAGAAAAAATATATAAATGAAAATAAAAAAAACCCAAATGAAAAAAAAAACGGAGAGATAAATAATAAATAATAGTAAAAGAAACAACAACAAATGAAAAAAAAATGGATCAAATATAACATTAAAAAAAGTCTTGAAGTATCATTGCCAGTGTGATCCTCTTCGATGTTGTCCAACATTTCTGAAAATGAAAAAAAAATGAAAAGTAGATTATAATTGCTCCAATTGAAAAAAATATAATAAAATTAGAAATGTTAAATTAATATGGTTCATACCTTATTCAATACCTGCTTGTACCAACTGTTTATAAAAATAACAGGACTTCAAACTGAGTTATAAACGAAAAAATTTCCCCTCTATCCAACGAAACTCGAGATGTACCTAATCGTATAAATGCAAATTAGCAGAAACCTTTATATTTAACTGAAAGAGGTCGATATTCTGAAGCCATCTGACCAAAAAAGAAACCAAACACCAAAAGTCCCAACGAAGCAAAAGATGCAAACTTATTCACAATTCCATAATGAACCCTTTGCGGTTTTTCATTATAAACCACCATTAATAACAGAAAAAGATGCAAAATTTGTTTAAAAAATCACTTTGAAAAATTGAGAATGAAGTTGAGTTATGAGAGAAGGCGTCGGAGCTCCGGTTGACGCTGTCGGGTAGCACGGCGGAGGAGGAGAAGAATCCAAAATTAGAAGCTATTAAAATTATTTGTTCTCATATATTTATGGGTAAAAGTGCAGAGAAAATGGGTTAAGGTTAACGAAAGATTAGGGAAAAATATCTTGTCCCCAAGTCCAACAAAAACCCCAGTGAACAAAAGGGAAAGGGTTTTTGCTCCCCTTTCGCTACAGCTCCAAACCCTTCCCTTAGAAAGACGGCTACCCTCTGCTTATTGTTTTCTAGTGATTTGTTTAGAAATAAAATTGGTATATAGAAACAATATTGATTCATTTAAGGGAAAAAGAACAATATGGAAATCAATATCGTACTGTTTGGACGATTCTAGTGATTTATTAACTTTCTATTCATTATTTCATTGGTCCATTTATGGGAAAAAATATTGATTTACATTATGCTTAATTGAACAAGGAGAATAAAGAATCACATTTCTATTGTTTGAATCATTGAGTGTAGGGGAAATAAGAAAATATATTTTTTGTAGATAAATGTCAAAAAAATTGAATTGTTTTAAATTTAATTGTAACATATAATGTGGCTGTATGTGTGGCGAGTCTTCTTTTAACTAAATATAAACTTCTACATATAAAAGAGATGCATTTAATCAAAAGATGACAGATTATGTGATTGGAGGGCTGATATTAAATCAGAAATTTTTATCGTAGCCGTTGGTGGATCAGGACATCAACGTGCTTAATAATGGAATGTGTGTGTGTATGTGTGTGTGTGTGTGTGTGTGTGTATATATATATATATTTATATATATGTTAATCATGTTCAACTGTAATCTGAATTTTATAACAATTCTTATACAAGTTGTCTAATATAATTAATTGTGGCTGAGTTATTACCTAATTAACAATTATTAGAGTAAATGAGATAGTGTATTATATATTGTTACATTTTGGATTCTTGGTATATATATAGTTTTCATTTTCATTTGATCTCCTTCAATGTACTTACCATGTTATAATTAACTATTGTTATAATAAAGACTACCATTAAATTATCTCTCAAATATATATTAGTTTGTCTCATAATCTGATGACCACCATCGATCAAATCACTGATATCAAATATATATAAGAAATTTCACTACAAAATATGAACCTTTTATTTTTCTTCTACAAATACAGAATTACAAACAGAAATTACAGCTGTATGGTGACGCCGCGCGCGCCGAGGTTACTCAGTTGCTGTTGCACCGTGACATCCACCGAGGCCGCGCCATTGTGCACTATGGTCTCATGCCGGGTTGCATCGAACTTCTCACCATCACCCCACAATGCATACGCCTCCTCTCCATGCGCTGCATCATCACCAATCATAAGCTCATTGTCCGGCATTCGCAACGGAATAAACCACCGATCGAAAGAAGAATGGCGGTGGTAGCCATTATATTCCATATGATAACAAAGAGAGCTCCTATAAGTTGCTTGAAGATTTGAACTAAGCCACCGCCATAAAACACGCCCTTCTCGCCTGAAATCGGGAGATCGAAGCTTGAGAGCTCGGGGAGAGCTAGGAAACCTGTCAGAACTCCACCCAGCAATCCTGCAACCGCGTGCGTGTGAAAAACTGCGAGCGTGTCGTCGACTTTTTGAAGAAGTGACCACTTTTTGTGGAGGATCATCATGGTAAACCACGGTACGCTACCGGAAAATAGACCCATGAGTATCGCCGCCCATGCGTGAACTAGACCTGTAACCAAACATGTTAGAAATATATCTTTACATTTGTATGAATGATTGAAATTTGAAGAAGAATGCTTATGAACCTGCTCCAGGAGTAATGCAAACGAGGCCGGTCATCATGCCTTGGACGGCCCCGATGACTGACGGCTTTCCGAAGAAAATAACATCGAGGCAAGTCCATGTGAGGAGACTGGTTGCGGTGCATATATGCGTGTTAAGCACCGCAACCGAAGCAGTTATGTTGGCTGCGTATGGTGCACCACCATTGAATCCAGACCAACCCAACCATAGGAGCCCGGCACCTGTGATCATGAGCAAAATGTTGTTTGGAGAAAACCTATCCCTGTCACATTTCAGCCTTGGACCAACCTACCATTGCACAGCAAGTTATTAATTTATTTATTATTTCTTTATGAACTGCATGGTATTATTTAAGCAAGAAGAAGTGAGGCTACGGTACTATGCAATGCATATTTGTCCTATTAGAATATATCTCCATATACCTACCTAAAAAAATTTAAACAATTTCCAAAAAAAATATAAAATTTGATATACCAATCTATTTTGATATGGTTCAGATCGACTGTTTGGACTTTGAAAACGAAAATATTGATGCATAGTACGGATTCAATCTGTGTTATGCATAATACCATAGCCTCACTCTTTAAGCAAGTTAATTAAAACAGAATGATTTTCTAAATTAGTTACCCAGTAGGCAGCAGTGAATCCTGCAACACCTGAGGAGAGATGGATGACATAACCACCTGAGTAATCTATTACTCCCCACTGGTAAAGGAATCCTCCGCCCCATAAACTGAACGCTCCGACCGTGTACGAAAGGAGCAACCAAAGCGGCTGAAAAGACCATCCATGCCTTGATATTCATCCTCCCGAGCACCGACCCTGCGAGCAATATCAAAGTAATTGCAGCATACATAAACTCAAAAATCACGAGTGTAGCTTGCGGGTAGAACGGTTCGTTCATGGGTGTTTCAACCGTGCCATTGTGGTAATAATGGGTTGAGGCAGGCATGCGTGCCCGTTTAATAAGGTACGCCTGCCCGAGCGCTGGCCTGGCTTTGCCCCAAAATGGGAGTAGCCGTTCGCCAAATGCCATGTTATAAGCAAGAAGCGCCCAAACTATGAGGGAGGAGGCGAAGGCGTATAATGCCATGAAGGCTGAATTTACGGCCCATTTTTTTTTGACGATACTTCCGTAAAGAACAACTAGGCCCGGCATGGACTGGAGCCCGACAAGCGTGGCACAGGTCAACTGCCATGCATTGTCACCCTTGTTTAACCAAACTGGTACAACCGGTGGATCTGACCGGTACGCAAGTAAATTATCAGCCATGATTAGAGAGCTTTGCGTAATTTGGTTATGATGAGTAGCGACACACTGCCTGTGCAAGGCCTATATAAGGGGTAAAGATTTTAACAGAGCAGTTTTGGCTTCACGCAGTGCACGGATGGTAGAATCAGAAGAGCGCTGAAGTAAAAACTACTCTGTTAATAATTTTACCCTATATAAAGAAGTTGGTTAGAATAGGATATTGTATGATCATCTATTGTAATCACCAATTGCAAAGAAGTGCTTTGTAATTTGTTCCTTTAATTTACACCATTATTATTGAAACATGAGAAGAATAATGCAGTTAATTATATTTAACTAAAAAAATTGATATTGGAGAGTGAAACAAGGGTATTGCCTCCACCAGTTAATAATCTTTGCAACTTGATAATTAAATCCTAACACCAATGTAATGCTACTTATTTATATATTATTCTTAACATATAATACAACATTCTTTCTGGCTTTCTGATTTTGAGATGTTGAGAACTGTTTAATAGTTATATTACCTAATTCAAGAAAGTTTTGTTTGTCTCCTAAGCAATCCTTTATATATGGACATTGTTTTATTGTTTTAGATAAAAATAGTAATTAACCCTTCAGAGTTCAGATGGTGGTTTGTGAATATCAGTGAGACAGTGCATCTGGTGGATTCCTGAATAGTGTGATTTATATGGTTATTTCATAAATTAATTACTTCAGAGGTGAGATTGTTAGTTTTATATATATTGTAATAGGCATACTATATCAGAAATTAATTTATATGGCTATTCACATAGCGAATAGGCATACTATATCAGAAATTGAGCATGCCACTAACGGTACCGTACCAGTATCAGCTTAATATATACTAGTATATTCTGATATAAACATATCAGTTTCTCGCCTATCAGCTGTTACTTTACTTTACCAGTAATATTTTATTTAATCTGAGAAGGACATTCTATACCATGCTATTATTAGTTTAAATATACAAGAATACATATATGAAACATAGAAATTTCTTACTTTATTGTAATAATCAGTAAATTTCCCAAACTAATATCAGTAAATTTTCTTACTTTATTGTAATAATCAGTAAATTGAGCATGCCATTAACGGTACCATACCAGTATCAGCTTAATATATACTAGTATATATATTCTGATATAAACATATCAGTTTCTAGCCTATCAGCTGTTACTTTACTTTACCAGTAATATTTTATTTAATCTGAGAAGGACATTCTATACCATGCCATTATTAGTTTAAATATAAGAGAATACATATATGAAACATAGTAATTTCTTACTTTATTGTAATAATTAATCAGTAAATTTCCCAAACTTAGGAGAAAATCCTGCATTCCTGCTGTCATAGCAAAAGGAATTGTGCTAAAATCAAAGCTATGTGTCAATATTGTAGATCTTTAGACAGATTTTTGAATTAAATTATAGCTCACAAATCATGGACCAGTATATATAGTAACAATGTCACTCCATAAAATGTTAAAAAAATTCATGATTCAGATCTTCAAAGAATATACCAGTATTAACAACTCGTGCTAGTTGTGAATTTATCAGTAAACTAAACTCAGTGAACTCAGTTTTTTATGGACAAGTATCCTCTCCAATATTGTAAAAGATTCTCTTCAATTTACGGTTTGAGATTAACTCCCAGCCGCTTTGAGATTTGGGCTAGTGCAGGAGCAGTATTATTGGACTTTGAGATTCGTGTCAAGTTAAAAGAACGGTCCAGATTTAGTAATTCTAAAAGATTCTCTATTACGGTACCGGAGAGGATCTGAATTCGTTTTTTGTGGCTTTGAAAAGTCCTTGGTACTGGTACCAACGTGCCGTACAAGATATTTGACACTGGCAACTCTTGTGAGACAATTTTATTTTTCTGGATCCTTGACAAACTTTGGTAATAGAGTATAGTTCAAAAAATAATTAATGTATTAAGCTGCATTTGATACTTGTATTATCTTTCAGAATAAGATGACGTAAAAGAGTGAGTCTATGGTACTATGCATAGCACGGATTGGTCCGTACTACGGATCAATATTTTCGTTTTCAAATTCTAACGGTCGATCCGAACCGTTCAACGTGATCTTCATATGAATATGTACTTGCAGAGTAAATTATATATTTTTTAGAATTTTTTTACTATATTTTAAGATAGGTAGAAAATCACTTGATTTGAAAATTCTGGACCATCCAAAAACAGTGATTTTCTACCTATCTAAAAAGATAGTAAAAAAATTCTGAAAAATAAAATATTTAGCCCACAAGTATATTCTCATATGAAAATCATGTTGAACGGTTCGGATCGACCGTTAGAATTTAAAAAAAATATATTGATCCATAGTACGGACCAATCTGTGCTATGCATAGTACCATAGACTCACTCGACGTAAAAGATATTTTAAAATTGGAATGCTTGATTATCATTTTATCTAAGCAAAAGAAAAAGAAATAAAAGATGGAGAGATATTTTAGAATAACTTTTCTTTTATTCTATTTCAATTCTTTGTAATATTATATGCTTCCTCTACTTAAGAAGTATTCTTCAAAAAAATATTTCCCAAATAATATATTTTCCATATTAACTAATATTTCAGTAAAAAAATAAAATAATATTAGTATATATTATTATCACTATTTGCGTGTTGATAACAATATTAAAATTGATTCTAATACTATTTGCTCATCTTATCCTAAATTCATGCATGGCACCGTTATCTATATATCGCATGAGGAAATAGAAATGTTAACTACATATATATTGAATGCATGAAAACTTTTAAATTCAAATTAGAAAATTACTTTTTTGTAATATTCCTTTTAGATAATTTGAGGTTCGAATATCTTTACTGTTAATTTTTTTTTTTATGATCTCAACCATATTAAAAAAAAATGGCTCTTAGAAGAGTTATGCATGTATACACACGTACATGCATATACATTCATACATACATATGCTCACACACAAAGAAACGTGAGAGTGATGAAAGGAAGAATGTTTTGTATGATCTATCATGCATTTGATACTAGTTTTCTTAATTTGATAAGTATGTCCAATTATGAAACGGCTTCAGCTTTGAATTTATATATATAAGAAAAAAATAAAAAAGCCATTAGCATATAGTCTATCTTTATATTTAAATTTTAAGAACAAAATGATAAATACATCACTTATAACTATATTTATTTTTTTATATATTTTTTTAATCCTTGCTATGAGATATGAGATATTAGAGAATAATCAGCGAATTTATTAAAATTATGTAATAAAAGTAAGTAGTTGAAAAACATAGTATATGTAGACACCCTAAATTGTGCAATCTTGAAAACGAAATATATGTTTGCACCAAATGTGAGTTATGAAGTCAACAATGAATCAAGAATGTAATTTCCATGCGTCTGCAAAAAAAGGTATGCTTTGCAATTTTATTTTTCGGTTAGTGTTATTTATTAAGTTGAATGTGTGCACTGCAAGTCAAACATTATTCAGCATGAAAATATTATGAAATATATTTCAAATACAGTTCTATTCACGGTAATGATAATTATTACCTACACTATTCTATTCATGGGATAACTTATTTTCATTGGCTTATTGATGACATTAGTCATTTATTTATCCACGGTTTTGAAATAAATTCTATTAATATAATCTCATAAAATTAAAATAAAATCGAAAATATGATGAGGGAAATATATTTCTCAAATATATATATAATCTCGCAAAATTAAGATAAAATCTATGACTATGATATGGACTAGTTATTTTAAGTGGCTAATTTAGCTTTGACTAGTTATTTTAAGTGGCTAATCTCGCAAAATTAAGATAAAATCTATGACTATGATATGGACTAGTTATTTTAAGTGGCTAATTTAGCTTTGAATTGAGAAGTGCCTTGTTCTGGCTTGGACAAATTTTCAATATAACAAAGTACTAGTTTTAGCATGCTATGCGTTATTCTATCAAATTATGATAAGAAATCTAATTATGAATAATATCAACCTACAAGCTACATCCAATAACATATTTTAACTTTAGAATTGTATTTTTCTGATGAAGCATTATGACTAAAATTTGGTTTTTCTCTAGTAGGTCCTGCACAAGTAATTATAAAGGTTACTATTCCGCGGATGTAGGACCATATCTACAGTGATAAGTCAATTTCAAAGTTTTTCTGTCAAAAATTAATATTTTGTGTACAAGTTATTTTATATAAGTGTTCTAGAATATTAAATATATTTTCTGATGTTGCAAAAATCCAGAAAAATTACATCTCGTTAGCTTTATGCATGATTACACTATGTTTTAAAGCCTAAAAAAATTCAGAAAAGTTCAATGAATGAATTTAATAACTATGTGACAAGTTATCGTCATAAAATATATATTCAAATCACCTTTGCAAGTGGTAGAACTAGCCACGAAGCAAGTTGTGTAATCCTTTTCAGCTAGATTCTTGCTGCCCATCTCATTTCAAGTCAAAAAAATCAACTTGTGCCTGAAATTTCACCATAATCCTTGCCTATTTCACATGATGTTGCTTTTAGATATTGATCAAATTAATTTTCTTTAAAAGGTGATATATTTACTGATTCTTATGGGTGTAAAACATGCTTATTTCAAAGGGAGAAAGATGCTGATCAAATACTTGTAATAAAAGATTCTTGTTACAAGTCACAACACCTAATATCATCATAAATATATTTGTTACTTCAAATTTGAGAGAGTTAAAATTGTTACTTACATTTATCTATAATATAATAAAAGAATGCAATCATATTTTAGTCCTGCTATGAGTTGGGATTGGGTCAAGATCCAGTTGACAAAAATCAATATTTTTTAAAGGCAATTAAATAAGCACACTAATGCATATTGGACATATCACCTCCTGAAACATTTCAGCATATTTGTCATCTTATAATCAATTAAAAGCCTGCTGCACAAAACAAGGTCAGCAGGATTCTTGCATACCATTTGAAACCAAAGTGTCAACTTGCATCTGAATTCTTCATGTTCCTGCACACTAGAAAAATTAATTAAATTAATGCATCAAAATACTTATATTTATTAATTAGCATAAAACATCTCACTCTTTAGTTCAACTAAAAATATTTTCAAGGGAAGGAACTGGGGACAATTATTCTTAGCAAGTTATGACTTCATATTGCAAATCATCTCAAGCATATAAATTGTATATGGTGTTATTCCGTTGCTTAGAAGATAATAAGGGTGCGTTTGGATCACTCAAGAATAGAGCTAACCTTGGGTTAGCTCCACTATTCTCAAACCTAGATAATCCAAACACAAATTAGCAAATTGGGTTAGCTCAAGAATAGCTATATTCTACTAACCCATAGAAATGGTGGGTTAGCAAGAATAGAGCTAGTGGGGTTAGTGATATTACTAAAATATTTGATTCCTTTCAATTAAAGTTAGTTTAAATATTAAATTAGTATTAAATAAAATATTTGATTAGTATTAAATAAATATTATATTATATTATATTAGTATTAAATAAAATATTATTTTAAATAATAAATGTAATATAATATTAGTTTAAATGTTAAATGTAATATTAATATTAGTTTAAATATTAGAATAGTATTAAATAAATATTAGATTAGTATTAAATAAATATAAATATTAGATTAGATTAGATTAGTATTAAATAAAATATTAGTTTAAATGTAATATAATATTAGTTTAAATATTAAATGTAATATAATATTAGTTTAAATAGTAGATTAGTTTAATTATTAGTTTATTCATTTCCTCCATCGTTATTTCAAATATACAATCCAAACGATATTTTTACTAATCCGAATAGTCCAAAATTAACGCTATTCTCAAACCACTCGAGTTAGCACTATTCTCAACCACTAACTCAAAATCCGCTATTCTTACACTAATCCTTACACGATCCAAACGTACCCTAAGTAATTAGTGATAGTTTGATGCTTAGCTATTTGAATCATTATCAAGGAACCTATATAGCGCAGAGAAGTAATATGGTATAATAATGACATGCTAAATGAGCAAGTAGTAAATGCTCATTTAACTTCGGCGCATCAACCCAGCGAGCTTGTGCATCATTATGGAAGTACATTATTTAATTTTGTGAGTAGACCTTGTTTGAACATGCTGCGTACTGCGAGCTAAGGGAGCAATTCCAAACGTTTCAAGGAAAATATACATCTTAAATCTAAGGGTACAGTGAGTATCAGTATTTACCACCATCCTACTACTTGAAGCAAAAACAAACTTCCTATTTTATATAAAAAAAAAAAAAACTCATCACTTGAGACTCTAAATTTAAAGTCCTAAATTATCTATCCCTATGTACACATATTAAGAGTATTTTTCTGATTTTTTTCATATATAAGAAAATGTTTCAGCAGCTAAGAAATTTCAGCAGAAAAATTCCAACAGCACAATATTTTTTTCTAGCAGTAAATTCAGCAGCAAAGAAATGAGTTTAAAAGTATTTAAATCATCATACTTATGCATAATCAAAATACACTTAATTTTGGCATATCCTTGCTGCAAACTTTCAGCTTTTATCCTCTTGAAATGACCTAAGAATGGTGCAAATTTCTGAAATGAAGATAACAAGAATCCTGCTGCCATGTTTCCACTTCTTCTTGACAATAAACATGATTATGATTATATAAATTAAGTAAAACCTTCTAAACACCTGTACCCTTGGTTTGGATTTTTGTTTCTGCATAACTCAGTTTCACAGCTTTTTGTCCAAAACCAGTCAAACAATGTTTAATTTGTTCAAAACAGGTTCAGCTGTGGGGCAGGGCAAGATGCAGCAGCTTAAGAACGTTTTTGAGCTTCAAGAGGCTTCAAACTTCACCTATAAATAGCTCCCTACATTCTCACTTCATCTCCATGGTTAGTTAGAGCATAAAAAGCACAAAAAGAGAGCAAAAACGTTGAACTTCAGCCCACAGAAAAAAAAACAGCAAAAGAAAAAATGTGTTTTCCACAAACATTCTCATAAAACTCTAATAGAATGAGCTCTAAAAAAATAATGAGTGACAAACCTACTCTGTTATTCCATTAACTTAGTCCTCAAACTACTAAAGTCATCCATCTAAGCCGCTGAAGAAATCATTACGATGTTCAAATAACGAGAATGAAGATCTGCGTGACTTGAAAATTTTCGATTAATTTTCACTTTCTTTTAGTTGCTTCCCTTATGTTTTTTTTTTATTTTCTTTTTGTTGTTGTCATTATGTTTGATTATCTCATTTTGTAACTTTTATCATCATTGAAATAAATTCTTGAAAGCTAGAATTAGTAGAGACCAATTTTTGGGTGAGTGTGGTGTCTAACACCTTCCACATTCATAACCAAGACACGGACCTATATATTATCCATGGGCAAAAACAAATAAGATTGTGTATTTCCCGTAGCAATACGGGTAGCGACTTCAAATAAAATTTAAACCACACTTAAAAGATTGAGTCAAGTGTCGGTTTCGTAGCTCGGTAGCTACAGTATACGATCATATTTTTTCATTTTATAAAACAAATTATTTCATAAAGTAAAAATAAAGTTGTCGAATATTTGAGATAAAAAATATTATTATAATATATTTTAAAAATCAAGATAGGTATACATTAAAACAAGTAATTTAAATTTTGCGATCGAAGTAGTTTTAAGTGAACGCAGAGGCAGAAGGATATATATATATTTAAGAATTGCAAGTCAATATTAATATGTTTCAATACAAGAAAATCTGCAAGTTGAATTACTAATCTACCGTAGACTCGTAAATGATTGTAGAGCGATTGCCTTAATAATTTGCACCATGGGTTGATGTTAATCTGCTTCAAATCCAAATGGACTCTATCAAGAAAATTTTCTTATAACTATTTCAACCGGACAACAATCGGTTATTAATTAGTTCTTTATAGTTTTAATTTTTTTTTTTTGTAATTGCATGGATTATTATGTGTATCAATAGCTTCCCCAGAATTGGTTTATAAAGTCAATATATCATTTAGTTCAATATCATTTCTATGTTTGACTTTAAGTACGATAGGGAATGAGATGATTAAAATTCTAAATTAGTTTTTCAAATTAACATTAACAGACCAAATGTTTGTAACTTAACAAGTTAATCATTTTAACAGAAATAGACTATATTTTATTAATTAGTTCAATACCTTGATCTACACCCAATTTCAGCTACCTCGTCTTTAAAATTTGGCAAAAATTAAAATTAAGAATATATAAATTCATAATATAATATCTAAAAACTTTAAAATTACATATTGTTCCCTCCAAAATTAATAATATCATATTTAATCTTCCAAAATTATTGAAAATTTGAAACTATCACATTTGCCCAATCTATTATTATCTATCCTATATATATTTATAAATTCTTTAATTACCCTTATTGTAATTAAAAGATATTTTTTTTTCATACACCAAATTCTTGAATACACTACAGATGTAACTAATTAATTCGATTATATCTTCACAAAAATCATCATAGCAATTCGTTGTTCTATACTCGTTATGACAAATAATAAACAAAAATTGTACTTATCCTTCACAGAATCAAAATGACAGAAGTTATATGACATTAAAATTTAAGGAACGTCAATAAATATTGAGATTGCATTTCCAAATAATACCTGATAAGAAAATCAGATCCTTTTCTTTGATGGATAATTAATGTGGCCTAAGGGTGAAAACCGAGCGGATAATATCTAATCCGTATTCAAAAATTAGATACGGATATTTGATATCTGAATATTTGTGCTGATATAGATACATATATGGTTATAAATTTTAATTATTCGTATTTATATAGTAGATATATATTATATATTTTTAATATATAATGAAAAAAACTTATGTTATTCATCATTATAATTAGATAAATATTATAAATTTTAGTATTTTTTAATAATATTTATATATAGTTTAATAAATATCTGATCCGATCCGTTCTAATATTCAATAGATAATTTTATCTGTATGTTTCGTATTCAATCCGTTTTCACCCCTAATAATGCATCGTCACTTCTTCATTTAGTTCATTCAAACTGTATGAGTGCATATGTGTGTAAATACATTTTTAAGAGTGATGGTGTGTATGTTCCCCATGCTATGTGGATGTGAAGTGGCACACTGACATCAGCAATAAACTTGTGAGACCCGTGAGAAAGTAATACCAAAACACAGTTGAGAATAGGGCTGGCAACAAGCTGGGTTCAGCTTGAACTTGTCTGTTGTCACGAGTTGGCTCGTCTGAGTCACGAGCGAGCTGACTTTAGGAGTCTAAGCTGAAATCTCAGCTTGAAATCATTGCGAGCTGGATTAAGATGGCGAGCAGACTCGTTGAGTCTGTATGGACTTTATTTTAAGAAGAAAATAAATTATACAAATTTTTTGGACCGAGCTGGACAGTATAAAATAGGAGTGGCAACGAGCTGGCTTGTCACGAGTTGGGTCCAGCTTGAACTTGTCACGAGTTGGCTCATCTGAGTCATGAGCGAGCTGACTTTAGAGATCCGAGCTGAAATCTCAGTTTGAAATCGTCACTAGTTGGATCGAGCTAGCTCGCTGGGTCTAGCTGATTGTTTTAAGAAGAAAATAAATTCTATAAATTTTTTAGATCGAGCTGAACCGAGCTGAATAGTATAAAATGCACACACATTCATACAAATTCACAAATTGATGCCTAGCAAAGTTAGCACGTGAGCAGGTGAGCAAGCTAAGCCCCAGCTTGAACTTGTTAATTTTGGACCAAGCTAGTGCGAGCTGACTCACTAACAGCTTGATCCAGTAACGAGCGAGTAAGATGCAAGTCACGATCGAGCCACGAGATACAAGTTTTTTTGTCATTCCTAGTATAAAATGCACACAAATTCATACAAATTCACAAATTGATACCTAGCTGAACTAGCTCCCGAATTGGCGAGCGAGCTAGGCCCCATCTTGAACTCATTAATTCTGAACATAGCTAGTGACGAGCTAGATCAATAACAGTTTAGTCCAGTAACAAATGAGCTTTTAGTGAGCGAGTCACGATCGAGCCACAAGCTTTTTTTTTGCCAATGCTGGTCGAGAAGGAATAAAGGAGAAAACAAAAAAGGAAAATAAGTAACCGAGAGCGAAGAAGAGAGGGGGAGAGGGGAAAACTGTTGACGGTACATTAACGGAGCGCTTCCGTTAGTGGAATTGAAGTCTACTGGCACGAATCTCGACGCAGTTTCCCCAAGGGGCATGTCCTCCCCTAGAGAACGCTATCCTCTGCGGAGCTTAAAAACTCCGCACCTGCGGTTCTTTTAATCTGGTCCGTTAGTGGTCCGTTAGTTTTGACTGGGCACGAATCTAAAAGCCCAATAATACTGCCCCCTCCGTTAGCCCGAGTCTCAAAGCGGCTGAGAGTTAATCTGGTCCGTTCATTTTGCTCCGCAGTTGCGGAGTTTTATAGAACTCCGCAGAGGATACGAGTCCTCCCCTAGAGGCCAAGAACCGGGAATTCATATCACCGACGGTACTATAATAGGGAATCTTTTACAATTACTTGATCTGGACCGTACTTTTTAACTTGGCACGAATCTCAAAGTCCAATAATACTGCCCCCTCAGTTAGCCCAATAATAGCCTATTCGGTGAAGCAAAAAAAAAAACCCCTAACCGAATAGGTTATTCGGTTTTTGCTCTTTTTTTAACAAATTCCGTAATCTTGCTGTTTCTTTGACTTTTATTATTTTAATTACTGTTTTAAAAAAAAAATCCGAGGATACGTGTCTCGAGGATATGGATCTGAGGCGAAGAACCGGCCGCCGAATGCTAAATGCGAGGATAAGGTGATCGCTGTCTGTCTCTCTCTCCAGTCTCCACCTACACTCTTGTTAATCTCGCTCTCTACCCATATCATCGTTTCGCTAATTTTCCACTCCCAACCTCTCAAATTCAATTTGCCTTTCTAAAGTTCCTGTTGCTCTTGTCAATCAATAGAATCCATGCCTCCGCTTCTCCACTCAATTTGTTCTTTCCCAAGCACCGCTAAATCTTTGTTTGAAACCAAACCAAATCCATGCTTCCTCTCTCTCTCTCACCTCACAAAGAACCCCACTTTGTCCCTGAAGAAACAAGTATGCACTACTTGTGCAACATTACAAGATGAGAATGAGATGTTCCCTCAAACTGAAATTACAACCAAAACCAAGTATGTGCTTATCCTTGAGGCCTATCAATTATTCCAAAAAATGATCAATCAAGGCCAAAAACCCACGCCGTCAATGTGCAATACCTTAGTTTTCGCGCTTTGCGATCATGGCATGTTAAGAAAAGCTGTGTGGATTGTGGAGTTCATGCTCCGCAGTGATGTCACGTTGCTCGACGAGGTTTGCACGCTCATTATAAAAAATCTCATTAGCATAGGAGCATACGATTATGCCATCCAACTGCTCGATGAAATGGAGCATAGAGGATGCACTGTTGATCCAAATGTGTGCGACACCTTGACACATTCAATGTGCCAGAAAGATTGTTACTCTTGGGATAAACTAATTCAGAAAGGACTTGCACCAACTAACCCAAACACTATTAAGAAATTGTTAAATGCTGCTTATCTAGAGGGAGGCGCCTACTTGACTGTTTCTATGTTAACCCAAATCTTGTTAAGAGGTGGAGAACCAGACTCTAGATGTTACCAGGCGGTTCTAAGAGCATACAGGGATGACAACCTGGTTAACGAGGCCTTGGAGCTATTTTTGGTATTGCCCCCTTGTTTGAAGTATCATTTGACAACCTATAACATTTTGTTACATGCATTGTGTCGGCAAGGCCGGTGGAACGAGGCAGAGGCAATCTTAGATGACATGATGGAGAGAGGAATCATGCCCGATATTCTAACTTATATGGGTTTGATAGTAGCTATAGCAAACAAAGGATATGCACATGAAGCTTTGGAAATTGTTGAACAACTTGGCATAAATGGGTTTGAAATTGGTGCAAGGTGCTTCAATCCGATAATCATGCGTTTTTGTTCAGAAGGCCAGCTGAACATGGTCCACAAATGTTTGAAAAGCATGGAAAGATGGAAGTGCCCTTCCAACTGTGGCACATATGGGGCTATTGCCCTCCTTTGCAACAGAGGGATCTTAGATGAGGCATTTCAAATTTTGGAGTCATTGCGCCAAAAGCAGGGTAAAGAGCTGCTCTCTTTTTATGGGAAAGAGGTGATATTGTACCTGTGTTCTAAAGGTAACACCTTAGAGGCATTGCAAATTCTGACCAAGCTAGAGCAGGTACAGGCACCCGATATACACACCTTGGTACGTGTTGTAAACGGTTTGGGCAAGGAATGCTTTTATGAGGAGGCAGTGGAGATGTTTGAAGTGATGGATAAGTATAATGTTCGGCCAGATATTGACCACTATAATAAGCTTGTTTTACAATTATGCAAGGGGGGAAGAATAGATCTGGCAATTAATGCTCTTGAAAAAATGGTAATGAAGGGGTATGAGCCGACGGAGCGCACGTATGTGATTATTATTGAAGCGATTGGGAACCTTGAGAGGAAAGATTTAGTAGGTGAGTTGTTGAGTGAGTTGTATGCAAGAAGGAAAGTGAGCCAAGAGAGTATGGAGAAGATTAGCTTGAAGTTTTGCTTGGATAATGTTGGATTTTAGTTTGCAAAAATGGTACTAAATCTGTCTGTCAAGTTCTCTTCTTGTTGTATTGGATTCGTCAATTATCCATTGAGATGGCACTAGTCATGAAGAAAAATCTAGCTTGGAAGATTTGATTGAATGACATATATACCCTTCTTGTCCTTTTCATTTTCATTTTCTGATGAGAATTTTTGTAGCCAAAATTGTTGCCCGAGTTAAAACTGAAAATTGTTAAAACCATTCTGAAAATATCTAAAAATACTTTTCAAGTTCAATTGATGAAACCAAACTTCCTTCTGCAAAGTATCAAAGACACTAGCCAGAAGGCCGTTTTGAGTACTTGATCTCTGGTATTTTACAACACATACAATGTCTGAAATCAGCATGACCTAGAATGAATAAGTAGTTTACATACTGATTCATATATCATAATTGGTATGGTGCCCTTCTATTGTGATAATTATATCATTTTTACTGTTTAGTTGAGAAAGAAAAATTAAACTTATCTTTCAGGGAAAATATCTACAAATACAGATATCATGACAATTTATTTTGTTTGATTTCTGAATCTATACTATTTTCTGATTTTAGTTTATCGGTTTATATATATTTGTCGATGAATGTAGAATGGCCCATATGTTCATATTTAAGATTGTTATAATCTGATATTCTGATGCTTGTATTGGTATCTTTTTCTGTATTTGTGAAATTTTGACTTTAAATCTGATTTTGAGCAAATTATTGAGTTGGCTTCTTTGCCTATATATTGAATGTTTGTCCAATTCTGATGGTGTCTAATTTGATTACAGTTCTTTAACTGTGTCTAATTCTGTGAGTGCTGAGCTTTCACGTGGAGTTGCAATTTGCCATTTTTTTTGGTCATTTATGAATCTGGTAAATTATAGAAATAGATTCTTTTTTTTTTTTGTTATGTAAGCTTATGATGCTGTAAATCAGAGTTGAAACTGATATGTAATGGTGTTGTATTGTCATTTGTAACTAAACGATTTTTTAAGCAAATTTGATTTTCTATTTTTGTTGTTTCTATTTGCAATTTTCCATTTGTAACTAAACTGATATGCAATGATCTTGTTTATATTAATCTGAGAAAGGCATTTGCTAGACCATTTTTAAGTTTTAATATGAAAGAATACATATATGAAACATTGTTATTTATTACTATATTTTAAATTAATCAGTAAATTTCCCAAACTTAGAAGAAAATCTGGGGATCATAGCAAAAGGAATTGTGCTAAAATCAAATATATGTGCCATTGTAGATCTTCACACAGATTTTTGAATTAAATAATAGTTTACAAATCATGGATCAGTATATAATAATATAACTCCATAAAATGTTAAAAAATTCATGATTACCTTCAAAGAATATACGACTATTAAAAAACTTGTGCAAGTGTGAATTTGTCAGTAAACTAAACTCAGTGAACTCAGTTTTCTATGGCTTTGAAAGCCTCTGGTACTGGTACCGACGTGCTGTACAAGATATATTGACACTGGCAACTCTTGTAAGACAATTTATTTTAGAGGAGAGATCCACTTACAACATTTGTAACTTACAACATCTTACAAAAATCATTCAATATGATATCTATATTAAAATGTGTTTGGAGATCAAATTTTATATATTTTTTTATTTTTTTTACTATTTATAAAGTATTTTACAAAATTATTGTTTTTCAGTGGTCCAGAATTGTTTAAAAACATCACTTTTGTAAAATACTTAATAAATAGTAAAAAAATTCAAAAAAATATATATAATTTGATCTCCAAACACATTTTAATATAAGATGTTGTAAGATGTTGTAACTTACAAATGTTGTAAGTGAATCCCTTCTCTTTATTTTATTCTATTTCAATATCTTGTAATAATAATAAATGTTGCCTCTACTTCAGAAGATATTGAATTTTAATAAATAATATATGGGTAATTGAGGAATTTATTATCTTTCCTATAGTTATAAATTCCTCAATTACCTGTATTGTAACTAAAAGATAAATTTCTCTTTAAACCAAATTCTTGTAAATACACTACAGATTCAACTAATTTGATTATCAACCAACTTATCTTCACAAAATCATCATAACAATTCATAGTTCTATACTCATTATGACCAACAATAAACAAAAATTGTACTTATCCTTCACAGAATCAAAATAACACAAGTTATATAAATTCTTACCTTGTCCCCTAAATTAAAAAGATAATAACTATCAGCATTCTATACATAACATTTTGTAAATACATGTACCCTGCATTTTTATGACATCAAAATTTAAGGAATACATATAAATATTGAGATTGCATTTCCAAATAGTACCTGATAAGAAAGTCAGATCGCCTTTGATGGATAATGCCTCGTCACCTCCTCAGTTAGTTCATTCAAGCAGTATAAGTGCTTATGTGTGTAAATGCATTTCTGATAGCAAAAACAGTATCTTATTTTACAGGAATTCTCAATTGACCGGAAGAAGCCCCGATATTTCTATTTTATTTTGTAATTAGACAGATATTGTAACTACACGAAAGCAGCAAAATTCAAATGAAAATCATTCCTCATCAAACCCCGAATCTTGAACCAAATCATTCATTTTCCCAACAAGGAATTTAAGCACATCTTCTCTGCCTTCTTTCAAAAGCAAATGCCTTAGTTTGCCAAAAGTCGATCCGGGTGGCCTGATCCCTTTCTCAATCATATCCTCAAATAGCATACATGCTTGATCGATCTCTCCTTTCTCACACAACCCGTTTATCAGCACTGCAAAAGTGTGCATGGTCGGTACGAACTGCTTCAATTGCATGTATTTCCATACCTTAAGTGCTCTCTTTGTATTATCGGTTTCAAAGAACATTTTTATCATCATAGTATACGTGTCAGAATCTGGTTCAAACTCGGGCCTCTTAATCATGGTACGAAACACTCTATATGCCTCTTCGGTTTGGCTTCTACCGATCATGCTGCTTAGAATAATGTTGTAAGTTCTCAAGTCGGGATTAATCCCTTTTTCGGTCATGTCCTCTACAGCCCGAAAGGCATTTTTGTATTTGTTCACCCGACAAAAGGCTGATACAAGTGCATTATACACGACTACATCTGGTTTGATTCCACTTCTCTCCATCGATAGAAATGTATTAACAGCATTCTCTATCTTCTGCTCTACACCATAAGAGTGAACAATTGTGCTGTAAATAAATGAGGTCGGATGGCACTGCCTGACGGACATTTCTCGTAACATATTAACCGCCTCATCGGTTTTGCCGGTTTTGCATAGTGAATCTACCATGATACCATATGTGACAATATCTGGTTCGCATCCCTCTTTTATCATTTTATGATACACTTCCCGCATTTTGGTTAAGTCAGGTGCCCGACCCCAACCCTCGAGAAGTATACTGTAAGTCTTTGCATCGGGCTTGAACTGGTGTGACATTTCATCGAACACCTCTTGGGCCTTCCTCACATTCTTGGATTTGCACAAAGCACCAAGAAGACCATTGAAGGCCGCAAGATTCGGGCTTACTCCAAACTTGTCCATAACATTAAATGTATACATGGTCTCCTCCACCTTCTGAGCACGTGCATACCGCCTCATTATAATACAAAATGTTTCGACATTGAGTAGTCTCTCTCTTCGCATGACAGCTACTAAATCCCACACGATGCGATACTGACGTATCTTGGCAAGGGACGCGATCATGGTGTGGTAGGCATTTACAGAATGTGAGAAGTTGCGTTGCTTCTGGGCCCACAGGAAAAACCGGTACGCCAACATACCAGCATTTTCAAACTTTTTCAGGACAAGTTCGGCCGACTCAGGTGGGACCCACAAACCACTCTGGTCAAGCAAGACCTCCAGTCCAGAACCGGCAGCACGTGACGCCATTAGCTCACAAGCCTTCTCTGTGGGGTCAAAGAGGACTGGAAGGTTTTCCCTGTTTGAGCTGAGCATTCTTACAAACACCTTGCGGGCATGTGAACGAATGCACCCAATTCTATGCATTGAAGCACTCATTCATACAAAACCTATAGGAGATCAGCAGTAGCAATTTTTCAACAGAGAACGGGTTAACAGGTAGAAATGTTAACATATAACGGGTAGGCGGGTAGTGATTTCTTTCTCAACGGGTGGCGACACCAGTTCTTTACACGATTATAAAAGCGGGCTGCGAAACATGGGTTGTGAGCAGGGGTAGATAACGGGCCTTGTCTGGAGTTGTAAATGGGCCAATTTCTATAAATATAACACAGCTTTTCAAAATCCAAAAGGAGGCAATGGCCCAAGTACGAGGATTATATGTGGGCCTCGGAAATATATCAGATCCATAATGGCCCAAGTACGAGTTCTAAATTTAATATCGGATCCGTATTTGGATTCTGTTCCAATTCCCAGCTACGGAGAGTACCCCCGTGCAAGCATTTGAGCATTAATTTTGACAGATTTTAACAGAGCATTTTTTTACTTTATACAGCGCACAAATCCTGTTTTGGTTCTATAGCCAATGAGCAGAGCTGCAGAAAGTCAAACGGCTCTGTTAAAATCTTTAAAACTGGAGAGGATGGATGCATAATGGAGAAATTGAGAGAGACCACCAAGTGTCACCTCTCGTGAAGAAGCCTGCGGAAAGCTGCTTTGCTCTGTGTCTTTTTAGTTTTGTCTTTATTTATTTCTGGGGCCTCGCAACAGCCTCTAAAACCTCAACACTCGATAGAGGAGATCTCAGATCTCTATACTTGATACCTGTTCTAACTGCTCTTCTACAATCCATCCTGCTAAAATGGAATTCACATCACCTCAAGTTACCTACTCAAGTAAATGACGATCGGACGGTCCATTTAACATGGTACGGATCTTAAAACAAACCCCCTACAGTCTCAATAGGCACCGGATTGAGTTTGGCCCAGATAGAATTAATCTGGGCCGACCGTTGCAATTTGCTTGAGTCAGGTACCTGGGAGGATATCTGTCCGCTAAAATGCTAACGAATAATTAAATTCAAATACATATTTTGTTCTTTTTTAAAAAACAGAGGGATTATTTGATAATTTTTAAAGGTAAAGTTTAATATCAAAATTCAATATTGTATACATATTTTGTTCTTTGTATATGTTTCACTGTACATTATGACTTGAAGTTTTGATGGTTTGAAATTTATGTTTAGCCTATTATATGTTCAATAACATACTTATAAATTTACTTTTTTTTTTAATTTCTAATTTTATTTGATTCTTTATAAATTTATTGTCAAGATTGTCAAAATTACTATTATCAAGTTATCTCTCACATTCAAAATTACTATTGTCAAGCCTGGAATTTGAACATTTGGGTGACTCCGAGCTAGTAATTCAGACAAGTCATCTTGATTTGGGATCCAAATCTGCTGAAATTCGAGATCGTGAACAGTAACCCTGAAATTCCTGAAATTCAGAATCTAGCCGTCAAACTATTTCGAGATGTGTGCACAGAAAAACCAGCTATTTCCAGATACGTGCACAGAAAAAATTGGACTGCTGGATCTCGAATTTCAGCATATTTAAATTCCTTGATTTGATTCATAATTGATGCATGTACATATAAACTTTTTAATATCAATTCCATACGAGATTAGAATGTACAAAATTATAGGTTTAGAAGTTTGTTTTGAAATTTTTTTTGTTAACATCTTAATTTAAAAAATCGTACTTAAACATGACAATTTTTTATGTAACTATAGAGTAGAAATTTCATTTTTTTTCCAAGAATATGTTTAATTTCTTCTTATTTCTCCATTATTTTCTTACCTCAAAGACAGTATTATTACATATTTATTTACATTAAGTCTTATTTGACATATTCTTATCCGAAATTTTTATTAATAACATTAAAAAAAATTACAGAATATGACATCATTTTTTTTAATTTCAAATATAACATTTTTACTGAATTATCTAACGAAATTGTATGGACCCAAAACCACTGAATAATCCAGCAGATTTCAATTCAACTAATTAATTCACGGTTTTTAACCATTAAAATATTTACTCAATTTCTTTTGACCTTTTGACTTTTTGTTTTTCCTATTAAAATATTAAAAAAATTGATGAATTTATAATATTTTAATATAAATGTTACTTTTGACTTTTTTTTTTCTGATTAGTTGAATTGAATTCAGCTGGATTATCCGACGGTATTGAGCTCATGCAATTCTGCTGGATAATCCAGTGAAATTAATCATGCATTTCGCTGAATAATCTAGCAGAATTGATATTATTTCTGGAATTTCCAGAAAAATAATGTTATATTCTGTAATTTTTTTTATGTTATTAGTAAAAATTTTGGTATTATTATACATCTATCACCTGCTATCATTTGCATCTATTTATCATATCTAATGTTACATGCGAAAACTAAAGTATATGGTTTGGAACTTTGAATCTATAAACTTTTTTCTCCATCACGTATACTTTTTATCATATATAGTTTTTTTTCAAAATGATTATAACGACAAACTAATTTGTCATAAAATATCTTTTTAATACCGTCATAATAGTATTTCGTACATTCTAATTTGAGGTGACAAATCTCAGCAAAATACATACAGCGTCGTTACCTCCGCACAGTGTCTGCTCCCCTCTGTTCCCTCTCTGATTTTCCTCTTATGGAGCAGGTGAAGGAGTCCGGGCATCTTGCTGTCTGGTCGCTCTTCATCTCCTCTCCCTTTTCTTTTCTTTAATGGCGATCTCTTCCTCTCCTCTGGAGAACGGCCTTATATTCAAAAATATTATATCATTAGTACTGTATGACAAAGTCTCCTTTCAATCAATCAGCTCTATTTGGTACACATTTACACAAGACAAACAAACAAAAGTTCAAAATCATAATACATATTTACTAAACTGGTGAAAGGTAATGCTAGTATTCATTAAATTTGAAAGAAAGGATTACAGTTTAGTAGCTATCAGATGTATCATGTATGGTAATTTATTGAATGATCATAATATTTTGTGTGTGTGTTTATTTTTTAAAATGTTGAATAAAAACCGATACAAACCTTAAGATTTTATCACGAATTCTATTACAAATAATTCTAGAGAAGTCGGACCTTTGATCATTAGTAAACAATTAAATTGGTCGAATTCAACGGTGGTGATTAACTCGTCACGGAACACCCGTGCAAGCATATACGCACCTAACTTTTCCACCGTGGCACACGGAATCCGGATAACACCAGATTCTCGAAAGATCCAACAAATAAATATCTCCCACGTGGCACACTTTCCACGTCACCCCCATCCTCCTTGGAAAAGCGCATTCTCTTTCTCCGATCTTAGATCCCCCGAAAGTATCTCAAATTTTGAGTTTGGATCTGAACCGTCGAGATGGAACGCTTGACGCTTTAATAGTTGTGTCATAGCAGATCGGATGGTGTGCATCAAAACTTAATATTTGAGGTACCTTAGGTGATACAAATTCCTCTTTCTCCTATCCTCTGTCTTTATTTCCTTCCCCCCCTCTCATTTTTTGCTACCTAGTGCAGTGTGATGTTTACCTCATTTTTTTTTCCCTTTCTTCGCTTAATCTGTGCTTGTTTTTAGATTGATCTGTTTCTTTGAATGATCTATAGTTGTTCTCTGTTTCAATGCCGAGATCAAGACCTAAGAACCGCAAAACGAAGTACCTCAGCCTTCGTCGCCACCTGGCACCTCGAGCTTCACCACCACCTTCTCTGCCATCACCACCGCCAGTTGAGACTACTCCAGTCAAGCAAGCGAACCTCTTCCCAATACAACAAGACCCTGACGTGCGGGACCCACAGGTGGCATCTCTGTTATTCTCCAGTACAAACGGAGAAACAGGGGAGACACTGGTAGAAATACTTGGGACGACTACCTCAGCATCTACAGTTCCCGCTTCAGACTCGTGCTCTGCTGGTTCACCTGGGTCGCCTCCAGTTGTGTTAGACACTGGAGACGAGGATGGAGATGGACTGGCGAGACGTGCACTGAGAGGAAGGCAGCGGGTTGAGTATTGTTGCTCCTCTTCTTCGTCAGAGGAGGAAGTGGCTAGTGCCAGTGCAGTTACAACTGGAGGGGTTGATTTATGGTGCGGTGCTCCGCAGGCGTCGCTTTTGCTGAAGCTTGATTATGAGGAGATACTTACCACATGGTCGGATCGGGGGTCGCTGTATATTGACGGAGAGCGGGCACAAGTTGTTCCGGGGTTTCATCATACCGCCTTCCCTGTGAGTATCTTACTCTTTGTATTTGTACTTTTGTTGTTATTATGATTGTTTCTTTTGAGGTTGAATAATTGCTTTTGGGTGGATCCGATGGCTCCGAAATTTGTCAATTACCATTCTAAAATTTTAAAATTCCGACATTAGCACCGTTCTAAACAAAAATTCAAAAGTTACTACGTGCGCAAATTGGATCTGTGCACCATTTTATTAACTATTTTTTTTTATAAAATCTGATCAAAACTAATTACAAAAATTATGTTTAAAAAGATATTAATAAAATAGTGCGCAGACTGGGTCTGCGTTTGTGTCAACTTTTAATTTTTTTAAAAAGCGGTGGTAATATCATAATTTTGAAATTTCAGGGTAGTAACTAAATTTTTTTTCTGTCAATGGTTTAACTTGATAAAACCCTCTCAAATTAAGTTGACTATTTAAAAAAAATAGAATGAAGTGCATAAATAGGTTGTTAGTCCTACAGATTTGTTGTGTACATGTATTATTTATCAAGTAATTTAAATATTATTTGACATTCCATCGATTAACCATTAAATATGATCATTATAAATTGCAAATTATTTGACTACTCATGTGTAAAGTATAGATGCATTTCAACTATTAGCTTTCAATAACATAAATTATGCTTTATGACTATTTATGACTATCAAAATTGTCAAATTAATGATAAAAATTAGTTGTCAATATTCCGACTCAAATTTTTTTTTTTCCTACAAATATAATAATAGCTATTCTGATCTTTTGAAATAATAGTTTAACTTAAATAATTGGTTTACCAAGTAGGTATGGGTGGCAGTTGGTACCAGTGGGGAGGCAACGGCGATGGCATGGACGGTACCGGAGCAGGGAGGAGACAAGGCAGAGAAAGAGGAGCCGGAGACGAGGGAAATGAGGGTGAAACGGTACAAAGAGAAGAGGCACAATAGGCTCTTTGCAAAGAAAATCCGGTACGAGGTGCGCAAACTCAATGCCGAAAAACGGCCTCGTTTGAAGGTACCTGTTGCTTAAAATTTTTCATTTGTCATCATAATCATTATATTAATTTTCTTGCTATTAGGTCTCATAATTTAGTATATGCTGCCAATAAAAAAAAATTAAATTTATTTCAAAACAAGAAAGAATGCAATAAAAATGTACAAGATCCTCATATCATGATTATAATTGTTTGTCCCCTCATTTTTTTTTTGTAGGGTCGATTTATAAAGGCAATGGAAGATGTCTGAACAGCTTTAAAATTTAAATTTATTTCTTGTAAGGAAGAAAGTGTGATGTGCCAGGGTGATTTAGGTGAAATTGAAGTAAATAAAAAATGGGTTTCTGCTACTAGTTGGGGAAATTTTCTCATTTCTATCCTTTTTTTTTTTCTTTGTGTGTTTTCTCAAAGAAAAAGCTGTTAAAATATGTTGTTTTTTTGTCAATATTTCTCTGTTTATGCAGAGTAGATCAGAACTTTAGAAGAACATGTGTTCTAGAATTATTTGCAGAGATATTTTTGGTGATACATATTTGACTAGTATGGTCACATTACAACTATAATTGATGGACTAATATGGAAATTACAATTATTATTTTAAAAGTGTGAAAATTGGGTCCTGATTAATTGAAAATTGGTTGATTAATTATTTAGTTGGGCCTTGCTGCACAAAAATCTTCCAAGTACAAAGTTACATTGACTTTATATTTGAGAGCAATTGATGAAGCCTCCAAAAATATAAAAAAAAATATTCTTTTTTGAAAACTTGACTGATGCAGCCAAGGGAAAAATATATAAAAAAATATATATATATATTCTTTATATGAAAAATATTCTTTTTTTTTAATATAAAAAGATATTCTTTATATGAAAAATGAGTGAGGTTGCGGTACTATGCATAGCATGAAGAGATTTGTACTAGGATCAATATTTTTAAATTCAAATAGTCGATATGAACCGTTCAACATGATTTTTATATGAAAATGTACTTTCAGACTAAATTTTACATTTTTTATTATATTTTTACTAGTTTTATATAAGCAGAAAATCATTACTTTTGAATGCATTAGAATCTTTTTCTACCTGTCAAAAAAAAATTCTAAAAAAAATGGAAAATTTGATTGATTATTTGAATTTTGAAAATAAAGATATTAATACGAATCAATATGCGCTATGCATAGTACTGTACCTCACTGGTGAAAAAAATATAAGATTAGAATCAACTAATAATTTAAACCGAATATTAAAAAAAGAAAAGGAAAATCTGAATCCTTCATTGGCTCAGAGAAAAATAACCATTTATCTGGAGTCTCGATCAAATGTTGGATTGGGATCTGCTGCGATCTGAAGTTTGGGTACAGTAACCTTGAAATTTATACTTCTTCAAATTCAGCCGTCCAACTTTTTATGTGCACGTATCTCAAAACAACTGATTTTTCTGTGCACACAACTCGAAACAATTCGACAGCTGGATTTAAAAAACAAAAATTTCAGAGTACTGTTCACCTGTGAAGGATCGCAGCAGATTCTCTTCCTCAAATGTTACCAAGTACAGTTATTCACTGTTTTTGAAACCATTTTATGGGTAAATTTCAGTATTATTTTACAGGATATATATTATTTATTCTCTTTGATTTAGATTTTGTTTCGCGGATAGAGTTATAACATCTTTTTTATTCAAAAGAAAGTGAATAAATCAGTATCTGTACATTAAAGCAGGTTCGATATCATATATTTTTAGAGCCATTAAAATTTAAATACCATGATATATTTTACATTTATATTAAAACAAATGTCAAACGTCAAATTCATGTAATTTATTATGATATATTTTACGGTCTGTTTTGATTAAAATCAATGCCTTGAGCTATAAACAATATCTAATTTCATTTTCAATTTGGATATTGATCAGAGTCAAAATAATGATGAATTACATACAGTTTTGACTTAGGTTTTTGCATATAATTTCACAGTTATGTTTAATTAATTAGAGGAAAAGGCTACTGTCACCCTTCTTTATGTTTTATTGTAGAAACATATTTTGGGACTATTTCACATCAAATGGAGTAAGAATCGGGTTAATTGGATAAGCGACGCTCATCGATTAAGGCTCTGTTACGGCCCGCATTGACTGATACGGACCTAGCTGAATACGGACCAGGAGATAGCACGATACGCATTAAACCCTTCAGCGACATGGTCTCATTACGGACCGTACCAGCCAGTACAGTCCGTAACCAAGGCGCCTTTTGGGGAATAACTGCTACAGCTGTTTTCCAATCAGGTTTCTTAGCCTCCACTCAACTCCAGACGTCCCCTCACTCCTATATAAGCACCCTGGACAGAAGAAGAAATCATCTTTGTAATTTTGGTTAGATTTGATTAAGTGAGAAAGAGATGAGTGATTGTAACCATGCCGTTCCGCGGCTAAGTTCTTTTCTTAGGGGCTAGGCAGTAAACCTTGTTACTCATGATGCTTTGATATATATATTTTCTGTTGATTATGATTTCTTGTTGTTTGATTGAAATGCTTTTGTGATTTATTATCTCTTCACCTAATATTGATGATCTAGTTTAATCTGTTATGGTAGTGACAGTGCTTTAATGGTAAGAGAAACTATATATGATGTACGAGTTAGACTCGTTGGGAGTCATTAGATTTATGTGAAGAAAATCTTAGCGGAAAAACCATAAATCAGAACAACAAAACGCTAACCAAGTTCTGTCATTTGCGTAAGATAAATCGCAGTGTCCTATGTAGTAACTTGTGTATTTAGAGATCTATCATTTGCTTAAGATAACTCGCAGTGTCCTATGTAGTATCTCGATGGAAGTCCCGTCATTTGCGTAAGATAACTCGCAGTGTCCTATGTAGTGTCTTCCATAAACAACAATACAAAATCAGACCCGACAGAAGTAGAATATTAAAGAGGATTGAGTAGCAATGGTGTGCCGAAACTCTAAAAATTCTCATCTCTATCTTTATTTTAATTACTTTTGATTGTGCCAAATTTACATTGATCACAACTACAACTCTCAAATTTTCAGATTTCATCTAGCCTTTTGAAATATTGTGATTTGATCGCTCAAGACTGTAGACTAATATTCTATGTGGATCGACCTTGATTATACTACTCGATAGGATTATGCGCTTGCAATCCGAACCGATAGCATTTTCAAATTTATAAATTTAAAAAAAAAACATCGCTCACTTTTGAGTGATCAGATATGTCGCATTCGCTTTGTAATTTGATGATTTTTTTTAAAATAGAAATAAAAAAAATGGATTTCAAAGAAACAAGCACCTTTCTTAATTCCAAAAAACATCTCCACCTTGATAGAAAATATGCCTCAACATTCAGCAGAAACACGCACTCTCAAAAAGTACCTTCCACTCTGATGTGTTTCGAAATTTCAATGTAAAAGATGCTTGTTCCCTTGAAATCTTTTTTTTTTTTTATTTCTATTTAAAAAAAGAGTCTAAATGCATTTCCATTCCAGCAAACGTTTAGCAATTAATTTGGACCATATCACTGAATTTAGCAATTAAAGATATTCATAATTTCTAAACCACTCCATCCCAGAAATTTAATTAGAGTTGCTTATTTAATTTAGAGTTGTTTTTAAAAGCAAACTTGCTAATTCAAAAACTGTGGTACATCCCAGCAATTATATTAGCAATTAACACACCAGATTAGCAACTAAAAGAAATCACCGTTGTAGATGCTCTGAAGAGTTTATTTTAAAACAAACTTGCTAATTTAAAAACTGTGATACATCCCAGCAATTATATTATCAATTAACACATCATATTAGCAATTTAAAAAAAATCACTGTTGTAGATGCTCTTTGACTTCATTCCCATCCCTAGTACCTATGACAAGTTGGGACCACGCTTGCAAATAATTGTTTTCCTTTAGTGAATATTCAAAAGTAGAAGCATATAATTTATACTCATATGAATGCATGTTAAAAGAAAAAAAAAATATGTTTCTACTTTTAAATTCATGTTAAGTTTTTACTTTAATAATTATTTTGCAAAGTTTAACGTGAATTTAAAGTAAATAATTAGTTTTTGATCTAGTAATAAAATTAATATTTTTAATATGAGAAATTGTATGTTTGAAATTCAGTTTAAAATTTATCTTGTTATTGTAATTAAAAAAACACAAGGGATAGCATAGGGTGTTTGGGACCACGTGTGGGGCCGGAAATCATAGCTCTATATGACTTTTTACTTGGAGTTTTACGTTTTAATTATCTGTATCCGAATAGTATATATATAACATATATTTTTATATATATTAAGACAAAATTATGTTATTCATTGTTATAATTAGATAAATATTATGAACTTTAGTATTATTTAATATCTTTTTATATTATTTTAATAAAAATCCGATCCGATCCGTATCCGGTTCCGTCTGATATCCGCTCCGTATTGGTATCTGAAAAAAGAAAAAAATAATATGGATATGATTTTACCACTATCCGCTCTGTATCCGCTCCGTTTCACCCCTACATTTTACACAACACAAGGGTTGGAAATCAAAATACCGTTTTTCCGAGTACGTTGTGATACGGTACACGGGTAGAATCAGATGGAGGGCTGGAACTTAAAATACATAATTTATAATTAGTGAAATTTGAATTCAAGACTTAACAATCACAAAATAGAATTCTAACTACTAGTTTACAAGCACACATAAACTATTTTATGAGAGGGCTGAAATTAGTACCTTACCATTAATTATAAAAAATTAAAATGTTACCGCCTGTCCCAAACACCAATCTGTGCACGAGTGAGGTACGTACTATGCATAATGCATATTGACTAGTGTCGTGCACGTGGTAACATTTTAATTTTTTCAAAAATAAATGATAAGATAAGAATTTCGAAATATTGTGGTGCTAACTAAAAAAATTTCGGAGACTGAACTATATATAAACTTTTAAAATTGAAAAATCCAATTAACTTTCAATATATATTATTAAAAAAAATTAGAATTATGGGCATGACTTAAGCACTTCTGGACAAAGTATAGATCTGTCCATGATAGTACATGTGGTGATCACGTCTCATGATATGCGTGTTGACGTGACCATCCTTTCATAAATTAACACGACACGACACAACACACAAATTAATTAGGTCATGACACAATACATGATCACGCGAGTTATGTGAAATCATGACAGTTAAATCTTAATCAAATTGTGAATTTTACAGATACTAACTTAAATTACGAAAAAAATAATTAAACGTGATCGGTCCCGTCTAGACACGACACGTATAGTCACGATATATCTAAAATACTCTAACCTGATCACGACAGGTACAACACATGATTCAAATCACAGTGCAACTGCTAACAGTACAACACGACACATATTTACATTCGAAATCTCGAGCAAACATTTTGTTTATACCAAGATTGCTAAAAAAAAAGTCGTAGTTCATGACTCGCTCTTGTAATTAGTTCGTTTGATTTTTGTTCAATTCGTTAATCAAATGTTCAACTCGTTATTAACGAATTCAAGTTTGATCATGACAATATTACAATTAAGTCGATCATACGAATTTTATAGAGAACTCGTACAATCAAACATGTCTTGTCATGTTAGTACAGTTTACAGTCCAGAGTGTAAAACAGAGCACCCACTCACTATTCACTCCTAGTCAAATCCGAATTCATATCACCTGAAGTAACAGATTATCTGTTTTTAAATCCGGACCGTCCGATCTATTTTAAGGACCTGTGCATTCAACCTCAGACGGTGAGGATCTAAAATAATGTTTTCTGTTACCTCAGAAGAAGATGCGGACTCGTCAAAACCTCCTTCGGACCCAAAAGGCCGAAACCAAAACCCCCTTCCGACGAATTCGTATAACCTAATGTAACAGAATATTTCTGTTTGGATCTGGACCGTGCAATAAGAATCCGCACGACTATTAATGGAACCCGTGCATTCCATCTCAGACAGGATTCTGATCGGACGGTCAAAATCTAAACAGAAGTATTCTGTTACCTCAGAGTATATGGATTCCTTCCGACATTATTTTTTTTCCCTCTTCTTTCCCTCCGCAAAAAAGGCCTAAAACCCTCTGTTTCTTTCTTTCTTTCTTCCCCAAACGAAACCCTGACCTCACCTCGTCGGCCATGGCGCCTTCCGACCAACACGTGCCGTCGATGTCGATGTCGATCCCAGAATGGCTTGAATCTCTCCCCTCCGCGCCGGAGTATTACCCGACGGAGTCGGAATTCGCCGACCCCATCGGATACCTTTTGAAGATCTCCCCCAACGCCTCTCGCTTTGGTCTCTGTAAGATCATCCCCCCTCTCTCCTCTCCTTCCAAGAAATCTACCCTTGCCAATCTTTCTCGCTCTTTCTCGTCTCTTCACACTCCTCCACCCGCCACCACCACCTCCTCCAAGAGAAAGAGCAAGAAAAATAAGAAACCAAAGAATAAAACCCCTGCCCCTACCTTCTCCACCTTTCACCAGCAAGTGGGCCCCACTGGTTCTCAGAAGCCCATTTCACCCAGTGGGGAGTCATACACTCTACAGCAGTTCGAGACCAAGTCGAGGAAATTCGAGAGTGATTACCTCAGGCGAGTGGCCGGGGGAGAGAGTCTCTCTCCTCTCCAAATGGAGGCTCTCTTCTGGAAGGAGAGTAGTGGCTCTGACAAGCCACTTGTGGTCGATCATGCGTGGGGCATACCGGGTTCTGGGTTCTCGCTTCCTGTTGGGTCCGGCAAGAGGTGGCTCTCTGAGGAGCCCATGAATGTGGGGGAAACAGAGTGGAATTTGCGGGTTGTTAACCGGGCTAACGGGTGCCCATTAAGGTTTGTCAGAGAGGAGATCAACGGTGTTAATTCGCCGGTGATCGACATGGGCTCGATGTTCAGTTGGTTCGCGTGGCATGTGGAGGATCATGAGTTGTACGGGTTGGATTATTTGCATATGGGATCCGGTAAGAGCTGGTACGGTGTTCCCAGGGACGCACGCCAGGCATTTGAGGAAGTGGTACGGGTGCATCAGTATGCCGAAGAACTTAATCCGCTTGGTAAGATGCGGGTTTTAGTTTTTATGGATGCAGCATAATTACTTTATTATTACTTTCTCTGTTTTAATTTGAAGTAACTTTTCATATTATTGAATTGTGCAGTGACATTTGCTATATTGGGTGAAAAGACAACCTATTATGTCACCTGAAGTTCTTATCGAATCAGGGATTCCGTGCTGTAGGTACAAATTATTGACCCAATTCAATATCTAATTTTTTGGTTATCTAGTTTCTTCTTTTGTTTAATAGCATTTACCAATGTTAGTGTATTTGTGATGACAGATTGGTCCAAAATCCAGGGGAGTTTGTTGTTACCTTTCCGGGAGCTTACCACTCTGGCCTTTGCCACGGTAATCTCTCTCTCTCTCTCTCTAACATACACACATATGCATTTACGTACGTAAGCACACACATGCATGCATGCATGAATGCACAGATACCCTAAATTAATGGTTCTAATTAAGTTCATACTAGACTTTCTGTGCACCCATCTATGTTGGTTTTAATGGGGTTAAGGCTCTTGATCTTATCAATTTTTTTTTTCTGTAAAATTGATTGCAGGATTCAATTGCGGAGAAGCAGTAAATGTGGCTACCCCAGATTGGCTTAGAGTTGCCAAAGAGGCTGCGGTTAGGAGAGCATGCATTAATCAGCCGCCTATACTGTCTCACTACCAGTTGCTTTATGCACTGGCGCTCTCTCTCCATTCAAGGTACTCTTACCAGATTTTCTGTGGTGTCTGGTAATGCTACATTTGGTGAGCACCAACTGGTATGGTAGCGAGCCGGTTCAGTTTAAAGAGTGCAATGTTACTATATTCTTACTTTATATCAAATTTAGCAAACTGCCCAGTTTCTGATGGAAGGTTATGTGTTTTCTGGGAAGAGAAATAATGAGATATTATTTGCTTTTAAGGGGTATGAATGCAAATTCTCCATCTCCCAATGCATACAAGTTCTTGATTAATTAGATTATAATGATCGAACTTATATTTGGAAACAAATATGCACAAGTCTAGCTCAAGTTATCTGGTTTCCAATTATAAAAGATTTTGTCAGAATTCAATAAGACATGGATTTTTATTATTTTATCAGAGTAAATTTCAGCAATATTAGTTTGCAAAGTTGCATGATATTTTTTATTCTCATAATACACAGAGAAGCATCTTTTGATTATTTATTTGTTTACTTGCAGTACGCCATTGGAGGGTTTAGTTCAGCCAAGGAGTTCAAGATTAAAGGACAAAGTAAAAAGTGAAGGGAAAGAGATGGTGAAGAAACTGTTTGTCGAAAATCTGGTTATAAATAATCACCACATAAATATATTACTCGATGGTGCTTCTTGCATAGTGCTACCGAAATCTCAGACAAGGCTCCAGCCGTGCCGTGACGATGCTGACGAGGCGTATGAAGAATCGGTATGACATATTAAAGCATGATCTGGCAAACAAAACATGAATCGTGCCAAAATGAAATGATGTAAAAAGGGCTTGGTACACTTTCCATAATCATAAACAGCCCCCCCCCCCCGAGAAATCTCAAACTTTGAGTTGATCTGTGAAAAATCTGGATCGTTCAAATCCTCTCTGCACGAATCTCAAAGCACAATAATACTGGCCCCTGCATTCCGAATTGGCACCGAAAAAAATTGGCCTGACTTTAGATAAACTGAAAGTTTCAGAGTACAGACCCCACCCCCCCCCCCCCCCCCAAACAAGAATTTGAACTTTTTACATCCACATTTATTGTTAATAGAATCAATACCAAAATTCAAAATTTCACCCCCTGAATATGACAAATTTTGTACGGCAAATTCTGTGGAATTTAAGCAATTTTGTCAGTAATACTGAAGTATCTCCATACATTGCTAAGCTTAGCTAAGAATGTTATCAGATAATGTTAGTTTCTCAGTTAAGCGTAACTTGTGAAAAAGAACCTGGGTAATTGATGGATCAATTTTCATTTGAGATTTAAGAACCATTGTATTGCATATAAACAAAAAAAAATTGAAATATTTTGTAGTAGAAAAGTGTAATGGTTTTTTTTCTTTTCTTTTGGTTAATTATACTGTTACTTATCGTATCCATCTTATTTTTGTATTAACAGAGAAAGGAGGAGAAAGAAGGTACCTCAGGTGCAAATGGTCTATTGGACCAAGGGCTTCTGCTGTCATGTGTGGCATGTGGCATATTGAGCTTTTCATGTGTAGCCGTCATAAAACCAAAAGAAAAAACGGCAAAGTACCTTATGTCAACAGACCAAGATTCTCTGTTGGATCTTTTCAGCAGTAATGGATTTGGAAACCACGGATTATGTGAGAAGGGACATAAAGCAGGAAACTTTGAATCAGGTTTTTATCAGTTTACCAATATATGCATAGTATTTTAATGTTCTCGTGTCTACTTGATGTTTTGGCTTGGAACTAGGGATTACTGTACTTGGTACTAGGGGTGTTCATTGGATCGGTTCGCCTAAAACCAAATTAAAATAGTCAAACAAAAATTTTATTCAGTTTTCAAAAATCTAACCGAACCAACCGAATTAAACTTGTCAACCGAATAACAACTGAACAATAAAAACCGAAGTAAATTTCGGTTTGTTTGGTTGAACCAAAATAAAAGAGATTAAATTTCAGAAGGTCAAAACTCAATACATTCAGAAATGCATTTAATAATCATTGAAATAAATATCAAGATATATATCAGTCGAACTGAAATAAGAGAGATTAAACCGAACCAAATATAAAAACCGAAGTAATTCAAGTTGGGTACCTCACTGCTACTGAGATATTTACCTCTACTGCATTCTCTGCCTAAGAAATCAGCATATGTAATTATTTCTTTGTTTGATTATGACGAATTGTGTAGGTAAATCCGAAAAGGGTGCTTCCGACCAAAAGCTACATCTCAATTCAATTCAAGCGTCAGAATCGTTTTCAGGTGTTACGGACCACATTTCTGGTATGAATTACCAGAAACAACCCTCAGCACTCGACCTCTTAGCTGTTACTTATGGTGACACATCAGACTCTGACGAAGAATTCAAAGAAAGCCCCAAGTCTTCAACCGGAAGCCCCAATCATATATTAAATAAGCACAGTAGTACATGCTTTGGTAACGAATTGAGAAATTGTAAATCAACAGTGGAGAATGAGGCGGCCTTTTCAAGCAACTCAGTAAAATCAAATATTATTACATATCAAAGGTATGGAAATGGGAATAAGATGAGGCGGTGTGATAAGGATTCGACAAGGATGCATGTGTTTTGTCTCGAGCATGCAATAGAGGTCGAGAGGCGTCTTCGTACCATAGGTGGTGCTGATGTCATGCTCTTGTGTCATCCAGGTTAGATATGGTCTTTCCTCTCTCAACCTTGGCAGAGGCTATCTCTCTCTCTTCTTTTTTTGAAAAACTTGGTAGTGGCTACCATGCATATGCTATTTCTCTCTCTCTTAAAATCTTTATAGCAGCTGTCAAGTGTTTTATTCAACTAATAAAGTTGTTTTACATCACATGAAAGACATAAAAAATAAACTGAAACAAGCATCTAACAGGCTCTACCTACACTTTGTAAAATTTAAAACGAACTAACTCATACACATCTGACCAATCACTTTCTCCCTCTCTCTCTCTCTCTCTCTCTCTCGATCTCGAGCGAGCATGCTTCTATTGTTGTCTTTAATGTTGGGTTAGATTAATGCTAGCTAGAAAGCCCTATATTTGGTACAGTAAACAGAGATCACTTCTTTGTCTTTCAAAAAAATAAATTGTACTCTTCTAATTTTTTGACACTTGTGTAATAATTTGTGTAGAATATCCAACAATAGAAGCAGAAGCAAAAGCATTAGCCCAAGAATTGAAAATCAGTTTTGATTGGAAGCACATCGATTTCAAGAAAGCCTCGGGTCAAGACCAAGAGAGGATTAAAACAGCATTAGAGGATGAGGAGGCGGTCCCCACAAACGGTGACTGGGCTGTAAAACTAGGAATTAATCTATATTTCAGTGCTAACCTTTGCATGTCGCCTCAGTACAGGAAGGAAAGGATGCCGTACAACAGGGTTATACATGAATTATTTGGGCGTGGTTATGAAGGGCATAACAGTAATTCTGCTAGAAAATGTGCTCATCAGAAAAAACCCGTCGTGGTGGGGAATTGGTGCGGTAAAACCTGGCTCACGAATCAGGTTCACCCATTTTTATCTCTTGGTAAAACAGGCAGAGAAATAACTTCTGATGAAGGGCTTGCGGAGAGGCTGTGCTTTACATGCAGTGATGAGGAAAAGGTCGATAATACCCCTGATAGCATTGATGAACCAAGTCCACTCAAAACACCCAAAAGAAAAACACCTCTAAGAAAAATTACCGATGATTCTCCCTCGACATCAAATGGAAAAATGGTGCTTAGGAGGAGATCCAATAACCGCTCCACTAATTTTACACCAAATATTTCAAAGAATTTGAATAATTCTAGAAAGAGGCCGGCAACGGCAAGCCCAAAAGTTGAAAAACAAACCAAGGAGAGAAAACCAAAGAAGGCAAAAACGGGATTCCATTGTGACATCGAAGATTGCAACATGAGTTTTAAAAACAAGAAAGACCTAGAATTACACAAAAAGGATATATGTCCAGAAGAGGGATGCGGTAAGAAATTATTCTCGCATAAATACATGAGGAATCACCAAAAGGTGCACATAGATGACCGCCCATTAGAGTGCCCTTGGAAAGGTTGCGAAATGAGGTTCAAGTGGACGTGGGCCCGCACAGAGCATATAAGAGTACACACTGGTGATCGCCCGTATATTTGTTCTGAGAGAGGTTGTGGCAAGACTTTTCGGTTTGTGTCGGATTTCAGCCGGCACAAGAGAAAGACTGGCCATTCGGCAAAGAAGTGAAACAAGTAGGTAGTAGTGTTGGTGTTAGTGAGAGAGTTCTTGTAAATTGAGTATAATAGCTTCTCTGTGGGATTTGAAACTTGGTTTTGTTTTATTAAAATTTAGTATCTTTGTCAAACTTTAACTGGATCCTGTTTGCCATGTGGGAACAGCGAATTTAGTTCCTTTGGAAAGGAACTTGTTTAGTACTAGAAAAGAACCGAGTATGGATGTATCAAATTGTTAACATTTGTCATGAATCACTTTTTGTTTCTTTTGCTTCTTGTTCCCTTTTTTTCCTTCCCTTTTTGTTTTGTTTGAATATTTATAATTTTTTATGCTATATCCAATGCGGTTCGGTAAATAGATGCGCATTAACTGAAAGAATCGCATTTCTAACAAATCAAAATTACATTTTTTTTTTATTAAAAGCCTCGCTACATTCATCATTTTTTAGATACTTTTTGTGAGATTTGCAAGAATTGAACCTGTCTTTCCGTAAAAAACAAAATTCGCACCACTGTGTTAAGTTCACGGTTCAATCAAAATTAGAAACGATCAGGATCTGGGCCAAGTCAGCCTGAAGTGAAATGTACAGGGTTTCTTTAATATTCGTGCTACAGACGATCGGATGGTCTGGATCTAAACTCAAAGTTTGAGTTAACTCACGTGATATGAATTCTTCAAGCATGCGTCCAGTTGCACAACTTCAGCTTCCAAGAGCAACAATTAGTAGGCTCTGTTACCAGCTTTTACTCTCATACTCTTTTGGAACAACTCTCTAGAAATTCCATGAAATTACAAAATTTTTATCCAGCCTAAAATATGTCACATAATCAGCTAGAATTTCGATCTATGCAGCCGCATACAATGTAACAGTAGTACTGTATATCAGAAAATGTGATCAAAATTCCAAGCATAGCCTTACGAGAATTGTTATACCATATATATTTATGGAAGTTCTTTCTCAGAAAGCAGGGATATAGACATGGAAAAATATCTCAAACTTGCTAATTATAAGAAAATAATTCCACAGCTATACTGGTATGGTGATTTCCTGTGTGCATTTTCCAAGGTTATAGTTCTGCGAGTATCCTCTGCGGTACCGGACTGCGTAGAATACTTCCAGCTGAGCCAAAATCATTTTGGAACCTATTTGGAATATATGGGGTCCGCTTTGAGTCCGTGCCAGAATAAAACAGACGGCTCAGATCGCATTCCACACTTTCTGGTACCGCGTTGGATCTGAATTCTAGTTCTACAAGCAGCTAATCGAATGATTTAAAAAAAAAAAAATTATTGCCAGTGCTTGTGTTTAATCATCCAATAAGATATGACAAACGAAAAATGGCTTTACATTATCTATTGCTAAACAAACAGAAACCATCATTGTTTCAAGTTTTCAACTACAACTAGAACTATTTAATTGAAAAATCAAAGAAACATGTTTAAACAAAATGCTATGTGCAAAGAAAGAGAGAGAAAACTATAGAATTCCTTTACTAGATGTAATTTTTTGGCTAAAAGGGAGCTTTTTCTAGAGGTTAGTACATCCCTTTAAAAATGGGGCTAGTTCTACAAATGCTTGCTCCGTATTCCTCGTAATCTTCTTTTGTATGACAAGACTACAATAAAAAAAATATTATATATATATCAGAATATCAGAGTGAGGCTATGTAACCGGCGTAGTGCAGATTGGTCCGTACTATAGATCAATATCTTTGTTTTAACAGTCCAAACAGTCAATCTTAACCGTTGAACATGAGCTCCATTTGAAAAAAAATTTAGAATTTTTTTACTATTTTATTAGATAGGTAGAAAATCACTACTCGCGAATGGTGAATCTTTAGATCAAGTAATTTTCTACCTATCTAAAAAAATAGTAAAAGAATTCTTAAAAAAATGTAAAATTTGATCTACAAGTACATTTTCATATGGAGTAAATGTTGAACAGTTCAGATCGACTGTTGGGACTTTGAAAATGAAAATATTGATCCATAGTACGAACCAAATATATATATCAGAATCAGAATATCATCAGCATATCAGTACCAAATTTTAGTGGTGTTAATTAAGTACTTGAAATCATTTAATTGGAAGTAGAAATGTCAAAGATCAAAGGTATAAACTACAGAGAAAAAGATACTACAAAAAAAGGCTTAGGATCCATCAACAATATTTTAGCTCGAAAACTTGACAACAGTAAAAAGTAAAAATGAAATAAGAGTTCCAACTTTGTAGGCAAGATTTATGTGTTACCTATATCATACTTATAAAACAATGTTATATACCGTTCATCAAATAAATTGAACAGCATTTGATCATTACCAAATGGTACTCAAATTGCACAAATTTAAATAGGTAGACAATCTATTTATCCAACAATGCACCTATATACTTAAAAGCATTTTAATTTGAAATTATTTTGAATTGATTTGAAAGATATTGTCAAGATTGTCAAACAATTCCATTATTTAGGGATCCCATGTCCTAAAATACTGACCAAAAGAGGTGTGCGGAAGTTACATTGAATTCTTAGGCTTAATTATGACTTCATGTACTGATAAATACAGGATGGATATTATTGTTAGAGAGAGAGAGAGAGAGAGAGAGAGGTTTTTGGGATTATGTTCTTGAGGGACAAGTGTTTGACACATGAGGTGATGGAAAGAAGAAGAATGAACTGTGAACCACAGTGCATCATGTGTAATAACTGTCCAGTTGAGTCCGCACTGCATCTGCTATTCCTTTGCACATATGCTACGCATGTTTGGTTTATCATTTCAAATATGCTAGAATATAGGCTGATGAAGGCGGGTATGACAATCCATGAAGTGTGGCATGAATCAAAGCGGGCAAGAGGGACCAGATCAAAAGAAGAGTGGGCAACACACTTTTTATGCGCAGTCTGGGGGATCTGGAGGCATAGGAACCATGTGGTTTTCGGAGGAAAAAGAATAGAGCCCATGATGTTGGCTGAGAGGATAGTACAAGACTGTCTCATGACGATCGACGGTGCAACTTTTTTGTTTGTTTTTGTTAATCTTGATCTAGTACAATATGTTTTATTTTGAGGCAGTGAGCGATCTACTGCTGGATTGGATGTGTTGTAATGAACGTTTTTATTACTCAATAAATTTAAGCTTGGTAGCCTCTACCAAGTCCTTTAAAAAAAAAAAAAAAACAGAGAGAGAGAGAGAGAGTTGATTACATCACAGAATTCAGGAAGAGATGCGACAACAGAGCCTCCAAACCAAGCCGCATATCCTTGAATTGGATTTGAGGCCACATTCACTTCAACTGGTTGAGGCTACAAATAAAAATTCATTTCACATTATTATATAAAAAGCATCAGAGTAAATACCATTACTTGCTTATCAAGATGAATGTACAAAAAATAAACAAATAGGAAATATTTTAAATTAATGAAAGTTAAGAGGGTTAAACTGACTTTGACATCTAACCCAAGCCGAGCAGTGTTTGCTGCAATTCTATCGTCTACAATCTTTTTTACGCTGTTTTGCAATCTCCTATAGAAGTCCTTGAACATTGTACCTCCACCAGCTAGCACTATGTTCTGAGACCAGTACAAAAAAAGAGTGAATCAAAATGCAAATCTATTTAATATATATATATATATATTCTTTTCAGGGTTCAGTTGCTAAATTTGGACTAAATCAAGTTAAATTAAGGAAAACTGAGGATGAGTTGAGGCATCTCAGATTTTAACTAGCGATTCTACTCATCGACCCCAGTAGGGCTAAATTGGAAAGAATCGTGACATGACGAATATTTTGGCACTATAAGGGTAGTACCACCTTATATGAACCGTTTCTCTACGGAGGGACACAGGTTCAACTCTCGAGAATACTCGGCTGTACCGGGGCCCTTTAATCACACACACACACACAAAAACGGGTACTACCTTGTATAAAGCTCTCCTGGTATCTATTGGTGATGATTGTACACATTTATCTATCAAATCAGGAAGAGCGGTGGTAAAATCTGTGCAGTAAATCTCTGGATTGAAAAAGATCTGCAAAATGGAACATTAGTTTTACATTTAAGTAAATGTTGGGGACCAAATTGTAAACAATTCAGGATGACAGCATCATTCAGTAATTAGAGTGCAAACAAAAGTTGTAACAAAACTGCAGTTTAGATTCCTATTCAGAGAAGAATGAATAACCTTCGTTTTGTTTTATATTAACTTTAGGTCTATGGACAAAAGCAAATAGAGCAAAAACAAAAAGAAATAGACTATGAACACAAGGCCAAAAAAAAAAGGTTGCAAAACATGAAAATACACTACAAATTGAACATATTCAAAGAATGAGGCTATGGTACTATGCATAGCGCATATTGGTCTGTAGTATGTACTACGGATCATTATCTCCATTTTCATCAAAGTCTAAACAATCGATCTGAACCGTTTAACATGATCTCCATATGAAAATGAACTCGTAGATCAAATTTTACATTTTTTTTAGAATTTTTTTTGCTTTTTTTCGAAGGTAGAAAATCATTTGATCTAAAGATTCTAGACCATTCAAAAGTAATATTTTTCTACCTATCTAAAAAACAGTAAAAATTTCTAAAAAATGTAAAAATTTAGTCTGCAAATACATTTTCACATATGAAAATCATATTGATCCGTAGTACGGATTAATCTGCGCTATGCATAGTAACATAGCCTCACTCTATATTAAAAATTCAAAAGAGAAAAACCATGGTTATTACTGATTAAGAAATAGAACACACCTCTGGCCCAAGAAAGCGCTCATATCCGACATCAACAGAGTAAGGAACTCCAGTTCTAGGTTTTCTTCCCGACCATAATTTAATGTACTTATCAGGTTTTTTATCGTGCCTCTCAAATTCCTGATATCACATAGACAAAGTAGCTGATATTAAAGGGGCAATCTAATAATTTGACATTATTTGCACCTGTTGAGGAAGATATAAAAAAGAATACCTTGACAATATCTGTACAAGAGTAACAGTATAATTCTTTTATTTTACGAGCTGTCTCCATGGAATCCTCTGGTGGTATAAGTTCGCCCCGTTCCTACAAATAAAAAATAATGCCAAAATAAATCCTTATATACTAATCCATTTATTTCCTTTGCCAACAATTCTTATATACTAAAATCAGATAACACTTTATAATATACAACCCAAGAGAAGCGAAAAGAGAAAGGAAAAGTATCCTCCCAGGTACCGTAAAAGATTCCCCTCACTTTACGGTTTGAGATTAACTCGCAACTGCTTTGAGATTCGGGCTAGCGCAGGGGGTAGTATTATTGGGCTTTGAGATCATGCCAAGTCAAAAAGAACAGTCCAGATCCACTAATTCTAAAAGATTCCCTATTACGGTACCGGGGAGGATCTGAATTCAAAAGAGAAACATACCTGAAGAAGCTGCAAAATGAAGCGGGTCACGTCATTACCCGAAATAGGGAAGGATTTCATGCTACTTCCAATTACATATCCATTCACGACCGGCACTACTTGTGGTGCACTATCTCCAATGTCCACCACAACACCTGTCATGTCAGACTGATGAACCATATTATAAGAAATAAAACTATATTCAGTCTGCAAGTATGATAAAAATTCCCAGCAAGTATTGGCAACATAAGTACCAGTTTCTGTGTATTAGAAAAGAATAAAAAATTAGGAGTAACAGATTCTAGTATGTTAAAGAATTAAGAGTGCCGATATCATTTGCAAATGAGAATCAGGATTTTCCAAATTAGACAACATCTTGATATTTTTTGGGATCATATATAAAAAAAGAATCAAACAGTTAAGCTAATAAGATTACGCCATAAAAAAAGACCAAACCAACCAAATTAAGTGAATGATATCTCTTAAAATTTAAATCTAGAAGTTCGCATAAACTGGGAACCCAAAATCTGCATCTGCTTTGCTAATTATAATTCAATTTGGGTTATTAAAAAAGGACAAACTAGGGTTAATTAACATTAATTTATATGTTTGTTTATTTATTTCACTATTATCTTTTTATTTGCACATAGACTACCACCCCCACCCCCCAACAAAAAAATAAAAAATAAAAAAATAAATAATTAAAAAAAAAAATAAACCGGGGAGTGACATCAGTACTCTCAGTATAAAACCAACCTTAGGGGTGGAATAGCCGGCGGCAAGAGTGAGCATGGATTGAACCGCAATATACAAACCAGGTACGTTAAATGTCTCAAACATGATCTCACCCATGTATTCCCTGCTCTCTGGCGTGGTCACGGGGCTGTCAGTGAGTAGGAAATAGTGCTCCTCCGGGTCGCACCGTAGGTAGTTGTATATCGATTGCTGCCAAAACTTCTCCAATGTGTCCCAATTCTCAACCTGAATAAATAAAGTGCATCTTGAGACTAATTTTGCTGAAAAAAAAATATATATATCCTTTTGGTGTAGCATACCATTTTTTTTGTTGCCTGAGGTACCTTCTGCCTAATGTTTTATGACATTTTTATGCAACTTCTCTGAATTGTTAAGCAATTTGTTATATATAATACACCTTTATAACCGATATTTAAGAATTTTGTATGGTGGGTGGGTGGGGGGTGTGAAGGGGGCATTTAATCATTCTCAAACCCAAAAAGTTTTTTGTTAGCAAGGATTAAAATTACCTTTTTCTGTGAAGTATACTGTTTTGAATTTACTATAGAAGATAATTTATCTATTTGTATGAAATATACCCTACTAGCAAGTACTAAGGCAATGTTATAGGCTCTGATATGCATTTCTGAATCAATCACAACAACTCCAAGTTCCACTTTGAATATTTTGTCAGAAAACCCATAAAACCCATAAAACCCTAGCTGGGAATGACTGCAGAGTAGGTCTGATGCCCATCATCCGATCCTCTTTAAGATCCGTGCATGCTCATGTCAATTTTCGTGCACATAGATCTTAAAGCAGATCGGATGGTCTTGGAGCCCATCGGACCTACTCCGTTCTCACTGGAAAAATTTGCTAGCATGACTCGCATAATCTTTTTATACCTGACTATTACGAATGGGTCGGTCGAGGCTGTATATACCACCTGATCGGGTGAGAGCCTCATCACCTATCATAAAATCAAGGTCGGCCATAACACCGGCATTGTATTGCGCCAACCAATTACTATTATCATTTGCATCTGTCTGCCTTAGATTCTTTAGAAAAGAATCATTCACACCTACTACTGTTGGGAGAATAAACGACGGCTCCGAGTTACCAGCAAATCCCAGCTTAGAGTATCTGCAGTTACCAGCAAATTCACACAGATTATTAAACCCTTGACCAAGTCGATCAATCAAATGAAAAGAAAAGATGAGAAAGAGGGATTGAGGCAAACCCAGTTCCGTTGTCGAAGATGACGGCGGGGCGACAGGTGGGGTCCATGGGAGAGAGAGGAGGGATGCGGTCATGGTAATGCCAGATCAGCAGCGGCGCGGCCAATAGAAAGCCGCCATCTCAGCTCCGATTGATTTGTTTAGTTCCCCCTTCTCCCTTCTCCCTTCTCGCTAGCGGTATCGTTTAATCGTTGTATTAATAACACCAAAAAAAGTATACGATGATGACTTTTAACCTCCGACCCGATTTCTCGTTGGATGTCGTTGTTTGTGCTCCTGCACCTGTACGGAAGTATACTTTATTCTACTAATTACTTTCCCAGCTGTACCTTGCTCGATTTCAGTTCGGATTTCCTAGAGTAACCCAATTTTTGAGTTTAGATATGGACCGTCAGTTAAAGGGGTCCGTGCGCTCCACCTCGGGTCGGATTGGCCCCATTCGAATCGGACGGTTTGGATCTAAATTCAAAAATTGGGTTACTTTAGGGAATCCGGACCTGTTCGATTTGATCCAACTTTTGACCCTTCTTTCTTCGCGCTCCTCCGTGTGGAAGAAGTACATGTGCGTCTTCATTGAGCGAAGAGGGTGCAACGGGTATCGGACCAAATTCGATCTGACGCCCGTTCGGTCCCGTCAGATTCGTGCACACTTCTTTGCACGACTCTAACGCTTATCTAACGGTCAAAAATGTGCTTCGGACTGAATTTGGTTCGATGGTTATTGGATACATCCCGCTACCCATTCTTCATTTTCCCTTTATCTTTTAATATTCATGTATTGGGCTGTTACGGATTATTTTAAGACCCAGTTGGGAGCCCGATAAGCCCAATTCTATCGGATTAACATCTGGACCAAATCCGATCCAAATCAATCCGTAAAAGTGAAACGCAACTACGCAAGTTAAGAATTGCCTCGAACTGTCGAATGACAACGGGTCGGATCACAGGTGTCCGATTCCTCATTGGTAACTCAAATTTTGGGTTTAGATCCGAACCGTCCGATCAGAATCCGGGCCAATCCGGTTCGTGGTGGAATGTACGGGGCATTTTAATATTCGTGCCAAAGCAGATCGGACGGTCTAGATGCAAACTCAAAATTTGAGTGAACTCAGGTGATATGTATTCAGATCAGAGAGCATCTCGGTGATTTCTGGAAACGGCGCTGTCAGAAGCCAAATTAGCACCGTTCCCGCACGCATGAGAGGGAAGAGGGTAAAGGAAAGGTAGAGATGGCGACGGCGACTCCAAGTAGATTGACGAGACCATCTCCAAGTTTCTGTACATGCACAGGTGGCAGCAGGAGATGCGTCTCCTCCCGCAGTTCAGTGTTAGCTCCGTCTCTTTTCTCCGCACGGAGGTGTAATTCTTCTCCCTCTGAATCTCTATCTGCGTTTAACCATGTGCATATTGAGAATTGAACTGTTGTTTCTTGCAATTGAGATAGTTCTGCTTGCTTAACACTTTTGGTATGTAGTAAAAACTGTCGAGAAATTGATTCTTCATAGTGAGATCATATTTGCTACATTTGTCGATAGGGATGAGAAAATTGTGTCATATATTTGAAATGGGGGAAGTTAGTTTGTTAACATTGAAATTAGATTGATAAAATTGTTTAAACTTTAATTTTTAGTGACATCAAAAGTTCTTTGAAAAGATGAGATGCTAGGAAACTTGGATTCTTGTCAAAAAGTTCCTTCAATCAATCATTTTCGTTCATGAAACATTCAAACTCTTCGATGAGATTTTGATGAACTTCACTAATGGAAGTTTTACAGGATGACTATGAGAAAACGGATGGTTTGTTCTTCCTCACCCATTGTTGCTACCAATGAAAACAGTGCTCAGAATAAATATGTGGTGTGTATTATAACCTATTTCTGTTTAAACTGAAAAATTCTATTTATTGTTTCTGATCTATTAAGTTAAAAAGTAATGTCCTGGAGAAAATTGCGCCCACTCGTTCCCTTCTCTCGTGAAATATCCAAATAAACTAATCTCTAAATTAATTATATTTGGGATAATATCTGTTCAATTGAGTTGGTTGGTAGTAGTAAAGTATGTAATTATCATTTAATTTTAATAGCAAGCCTTTGGTTTGCGATGTCAGAATCCAAGTTTTTCAGAGAAATTAGATGGTCACAGAGGAATAAGAAATGAATCTGACGTCCTTATAGAATGTCGTGATGTTCACAAATCTTTCGGTGACAAGCATATTTTGCAAGGTGTCAGCTTGAAGGTGCATTTATATGCTTATGTGCTTTTCCTTTGGATTAATTTTGAATCAAAGTATCTAACAATACTAATGTGTTCTTACTTGTCTCAGATAAGGCACGGTGAAGCTGTTGGAATTATTGGCCCATCTGGGACAGGAAAATCAACAATATTAAAAGTTATTGCTGGGCTCCTTGTGCCAGACAAGGTAAACAGACTGGCATGACAGTGCGGTACCTTCTACTGATTGAACCTTCTTTTATTTGTTTTCATAAATCACCTTCAAAAGTTTTACCACAATTGCACCAGTACTTGCTGACATTAACCAGTATATAACAGGTGGGGTTTTGTCCAAAGGAAGCCGGACCTAAACTGTCTGATCGGCGCCAAAATTTGTGTGGACGGTTTAGATTCACGGGGCCGTTTAAATTTATTAGTTCAAATTATTTGCACGAATCTCAAAGCTGATCGGGCGATTTGGGTCCTCTGGATAAATTTTGTATAGAATGTGGTATTGAGCTACAGGATCTCTGTTCTGATCCCAAAAGATACCAGCTGAAATATTATTGATAAGATGCATGTACTTATTTTATAATTAGCTGATTAGTCTTTATCACATTTTTTTTATTGAAAGGGCGATGTACTAATTTGCGGGAAGAAGAGACATGGTTTGGTTAGTGATGAAGAGATCTCGGGTCTTCGAATTGGTCTTGTATGCTGTCTATTTTTACATTTTATTTACTTGCAAGATTTGGATATGAACTAGCACATTGACATAATTGGTATTATACCAGGCCACTGGCAAATCCCTGACAGTTTTGGACATCTTCTAGTTTGGTTGTTAGACTTGTATATATTTATATATCAACCTCTAATTGTTATATATTTTGCTCATTAACCATACTAGGTTGGTTTGGTACGGTAATTATCGGGACAGATATTGGTTGATGTAGAGCTAACTTCCATATTTTTATTTACTGCTTTATTTTTGACATGTATATTTTTGGCATCAATCTGAGGTTTTATTTATCCGCTCAAGTACCAGAAAAAAAAAAGAAGAAGCTCAAAACAGCACAGTTCTGTATAATATTTCTTTCATTTATCTTAGACTCAAAACTCTAAATTTGATTGAATTGTTCTTTTAATTTCATTGTTTTCTGACACAGGTGTTTCAAAGTGCAGCACTATTTGATTCGCTGACAGTTCGTGAAAATGTTGGTTTTCTCTTGTAAGGGAGTGTTTTCCATTTTCAACCAAACTCAGCTGCTGTCGATTTGATTTTTCTCATTTGTTTTTCATCTTTGCCTCTTTGAAATTTAGGTATGAAAAGTCTAACATGCCTGAGAACTGCATAGAAAAGTTGGTAACAGAGACCCTGGCGGCGGTTGGGTTAAAAGTGTGTTTTCTCCTCATTTTGATTTTCATTTGTTTTCTTAGATTTACTGTATTACGATGGCATCGAAATGTGTGCATTAGAACTATACTAATGGAAATAGTTTCTAGCCTTTTCGTCAAAATATGGCTTATCTGAATCAATGGATACATTCCTCGCATTTAAACAAGAGTGAGGCTATTGTACTATGTATAGCACAAATTGATCCGTACTATGGACCAATATCTCTGTTTACAAAGTCCAAAACAGTTGATCTGAACCGTTCAACATGATCAGTTGATCACCATATGAAAATGTACTTGTAGATTAGATTTGACATTTTGTAGATTTTTTTACTATTTTTTTATATAGGTAGAAAATCACAGTTCTACCTATCTAAAAAGATTGTGAAAAAAATTCTTAAAAATGTAAAATTTAGTCCGCAAGTAAATTTTCACATGAAGATAATGTTAAACGGTTCAGATCAAATGTTTGAACTTTGAAAATGAAGATATTGATCTAAAGTACCGACCAATGTGCTCTATGCGATAATACCATAGCCTCACCCTTTAAATAATGTTAAAATGAAGCAATGTTGTCTAGGATGCAATACTCATGTTTTGTTGTATATGCAGGGAGTGGAGGATAGAATGCCATCTGAGCTGTCAGGAGGCATGAAAAAACGAGTTGCTTTAGCCCGGTCTATTATATTTGACAATACAAAAGAGACCATTGAACCAGAGGTTGGCAGCTTTGTCACATCATATTTTCATAATTAATATTTTTTTGTCTTGGAGTGCTGGAGTGAAATGTAACCAATTTATTATTTGATAAGGTGACCATGAGCCTGGGCCCATCGGGGTCCGGATCCTTTAAAGTAACTCAAAATTTTAGTTTGGATCCAGACCGTTTGATCAGAATCCGGGCCAATCCGGTCCGTGGTAGAAATCACGAGGCTTCTTTAATATTCGTGCAGATTATAATCAGGACGGTCCGGAATCAAACTCAAACTTTGAGTTTCTTGAGGGGATATGAATTCAACCCATTCTTGGTGCATATTAAAATATTTAGAACATGACCGGCTAGTATGACCTAATATGATATCAGGTTTTATTCAAATAGTCCAAATTTTTATGAACATTCCTCTACTATTTCTTTAATTTTACTTTATGTTTTTTTTTTGTTAGGTGATATTATACGATGAACCGACAGCAGGGCTTGACCCAATAGCTTCAACTGTTGTAGAGGATCTGGTTCGATCGGTACATATTAATAGTCAAGATGCTCTCGACAAGCAAGGGAACATCGCATCCTATGTGGTTGTTACACATCAGCATAGCACCATTAGACGAGCTGTTGATAGGTACATCTGATTGGAAAAGCACCATTCTAATAAGATTTTCTTTTTATAATATTTTTTAAAGCCTTTTTTTTTATGCTCGAGTCTCAGTTAAGTCTCAGTAGATCGTAATTATACAATTGACTAACTTAGAAATGAATATTTTAAATTTTTGTCTTAATGTTGTTCTGACGTGCTGGTACTGTACAAGTACCTAGGGGCATTCAAACGATCGGTTGAGTTAAAACCAAATTAAAATAGTCACACAATTTTTTTTTCAGTTTTCAAAAATCTAATCGAACCAACCAAATAATAACAGAACCAAAAAAACCGAAGTAAATTTCGGTTTGTTTGGTTGAACCGAAATAAGAGAGATTAAATTTCAAAAGGTCAAAACTCAATACATACACAAATACATTTAATAATCATAGAAATGATTAAACCGAAGTAATTCAAGTAAATATCAAGTAAATTACAGTTTGTTTGGTTGAACCAAATCAAGGGAGATTAAATTGAACCAAATATAAAAAACCAAAGTAATTCAACCATTCAATCGAACTGAACCATTTAATCCAAAATTTGTCGGTTCGGCTGAAAACCAAATAAATCGGATCCAATGAACACCCCTATAATTACCTGACTTGTTATTTTCTCTTGCAAGGTTGTTGTTTCTTCATGAAGGAAAGATAGTCTGGGAAGGAATGACAAATGAATTCATGACATCCACAAATCCTATTGTTCAACAGGTACTGATGGTTGCATTGATTCTCAAGAGAAGGTACTATGCATATCACGGATTGGTCCGTACTATGGATCAATATCTCCGTGATCTGAACCGTTCAACATGATCTCCATATGAAAATGTACTTGCTGACTAAATTTTACATTTCTTAGAATTTTTTTAGATAGGCAGATATCACTTGATCTAAAAATTCTAGACCATTCAAAAGTAGTGATTTTCTACCTATCTAAACAAAATAGTAAAAAAAATTGAAAAAATGTAAAATTTAGTCTTCAAGTACATTTTCATATGAAGATCATGTTGAACAGTTCAGACCGACTATTTGAACTTTAAAACGAAGATATTGATCTATAGTACGGACCAATCCACGCTATGCATAGTACCGTAGCCTCACTCTTGATTCTCTAATTTTTCTACCTATCTAAAAAAATAGTAAAAAAATTATAAAAAATGTAAAATTTAGTCTACAGTGACATTTTCATGTGGAGATCATATTGAACGGTTCATATAGACTATTTGAACTTTGAAAACGAAGATATTGATCCATAGTACGGACCAATCCACGCTATGCATTGTACCATAGCCTCATTCTTGATTCTCTAATTTTTCTACCTATCTAAAAAAAATAGTAAAGTTTTTTGAAAAAATGTAAAATTTAGTTAACAAGTATATTTTCATATGGAGATCATATTGAACAGATCAGTCCGACTATTTGAACTTTAAAAATGTAGATATTGATCCATAGTACGGACCAATCCACACTATGCATTGTACCATAGCCTCACTCTTGATTCTCTAATATTCTCTCTTTCTCTAATTTCCTTTCTAAATTTTGTATTTTTTGCAGTTTGCTTCAGGTAGCTTGGATGGCCCAATAAAGTATTGACTCAGCTTTTAGCAATCTAATTAATAAATCAATTTGATGTGTATTAATATTAATAGTTACGGGATTTTATCAATTCTCTAAAAGATGTCCAAGTCACGTCCATCTTGAATTCATCACAGTTCTATAAGGCTCCCGTTTTTTTTGTTAATCATATAACCAAATTAGAATGAAGTAAATATACATGGAAAGAGAATAATGTACAAAGTCTTCTTATATTGGGAAAAAAAAAAGAACTTTCAAATTTATTATCATATTTTAAAGTTGAGATGTGATATACCACCTATTTTCGTACAATTCAATTAGTGCAGAATTTCCCTTGAAGAAAATAGGATAAATATATTAAACAAAGCAGTTTTTGCTTCATGCAGCACTGTTTTAACTCTATTATCTGTGGACTGCAAAAACTGTTCTGTTAATATCTTTACACAAAAAGTAGGATCCGTGTGTGAATTCTCTCGGGCCAGAGCAAAAATGAAGTTGAAATTTCATGAAAAATGCTACTATTAAATTATATAAATCAGTGAAACCAACTAAATCAGAGTGGAGATGCCGCTCCATTGATTATTTTCTAATAGATAAAAATAACTGAAAGGCATGATACCATGCTGGTTGATATTTCAGAGTAGAACTAGGGTGTTGGTGTTCATTCACAAAGTTCTTTTTGTGAACTCTAACTCTAA
>JAJGRW010000945.1:0-12873 GCA_025461045.1 Carex parvula | reverse complement strand
GCCCAATAGTTTACTTGGCCCAAAAACAATTCGAAGTTTCGAACTCAACTAAGTCGTGAAACAAATTCATCATTGGACCAAATTCCTTTTGGGCTTTATTATTTCGCCTAATTAGTGGGAATTTTTTTATCCGTAGTAATTAATAGAAAAGAATATAGACAAACTAATATTTATATTGGTAGTAAGATCGGTAGGAATTCTACCGATTTTAACTTTTTTTTTTTTAGTTTGATGTATAGATAGAGAGAATTCTTATATTTGATTTCTAGTAAAATATGAAAAGTTTTTCAAAAAATAGATGTAATGTTTTGATATTCTAAATTTTAAGGTATTTTATCTATTTTTGTAAAAAAAAATATTTTACTAGAAAAAATTAAAAGGAAAAAAAAACCAAACTGGTTTAGATCGGTAAAATTCCTACTGATCCAAACTTTTTTATTTTTAAGATCGGTAGAATTGCTACCGATCTTACTACCAATATAAATATTACTGTACTCTTATTGTTTGTCTATATTTTTTTTCTATTAATTACTACCAATAAAAAATTTCCTAATTAGTGACCGCTTTATATATAGCTTTTATTTGAGGGGGAATTTCTAATTTTTTTTTAAATTACGTATTTGCCCCTCCAAAATTTATAATATCTTATTTACCTTCTAAATTTAAGAAACTCACAAATTTATCTAACTTGTTGACTTTTCTATTACAACTCATTTTAAATTTATAAATTACCCATTTTACTCTTATTAAAAAATCCTCCCCCTCACTCTCTCTCCCGCCCTCTCTTTGGGAATTCACATCCCCTCAGGTTACCGGGCTGAGTACATTTGTATCGGACGGTCCAAAAATATAATTTTTAAAATGGCATGAACTCAAAGCACAAATAATACTGCCCCTGCGCCATCCCTGGGCAGTATATATTTTGTAGTTTTCAATCTTCCTTGCAAACAAAGTTCCATATAGCTCAAAGAAACAGCTACCATCATGCATAAGTAAATTTTCTTCTGACTAGCTAGTCAATTTTCTTCTGACTAGCTAGTCAATTTTCAAGGATAAGCAATTCATTTCTCTAGCATATATATATAGTGATATTTAGGCATATGTTTGTATGTATGTCACAGGTAAGAAATTTGCTTTCATAATCAATCAATTAGAAAACTGAATATTTATCTTAGTTTAATAAAGGGTAAAATGTGTACTATATAAATTTAAAAATAAATTTTAATAGAAAATTAATAAATTGAATACATTTCTGAGTTTTAGAAATATAGCAGTGTAAATATGATATTAAATATTTAATTTCGAGACTTTTGAAGGTTAGAAAGTAAAATTTTACGCTTAGGGAACAGAGTTAAACGTGATTCGAAAAAATTAATGGACGAGGAGAGGATATTTCTGCAGACATATCAAATCATTTCTTTCTTAGTTTATTTTTCCTGAATATTCTATTACTGCGCGTTACTGCGCGTTCCAATTTCGTGGGGAAATAGACTTGAACCAAAAGTCAAATCTTGATTTGAGATCCGGACCGTTCGATCTGCCATCTCTCTCGGATTCTGATTGGATAGTCAGCTTCTAAAGTCAAAATGCGGGTTACATTCAAACTTGGTCAGAAAACTTCAAAATCTGCAATATCATGCTGACATGGCGGGGGCAAGGGAAATTTGCATCAAAATTCCTGATTTCTATTTATCGGCATGTTTCAAAGGACAAATACTTTACACTTTGAACCTCTAATTTTCACTATTTACACATATACATTTACATGTATACAAGGAAATTAAATAACCTTTAATATGCAAAATAGGTCCATTAATTAAAGAGGGTCCAACAGGGAGTTGTGCAACTTCTACCTTGTTGGTCTCTATCTTTTCACTTCATTTATTTACATTTTTATTATTCTTTAATTCTCTCAAAATAAGATAATCAAATAGGTTGGATATAAGAAGAGTTATACAATTTCAACTCTCATATCTTTGCTACTTAATTGTCTTACACAAGAATTAAAGAATATATTTATAAAAAAAAAAAAAAAAGCACAAGAAGGAGGCAGTAAAGAAAAAGGAAAAAAGTTGAACTTTGCACTTTTGTACATATTTCTATTATCATATTTTTATATCATGCTAAAATAGTGATAAATCCCAGGAAGTAAGAATAAATCCTATTAACTAAGAAGAAATAATATTTTTATATTTTTTTTTTTTTTTTTTTTGCTAAAACAGTAAAGAAAAAGAGGTTTCTACTGATCATTTGGCCATTATATGCCTTGTTCATCATGAGATGAACATGACTATCATAAGACCTTCACTTTTATTATTCACAAGCTCCAAACAAAAAAAAGAACAAAGAAACTCAAAATAATAGCAAGAACAGTAAAGGAAAAGGAACACAAATCATCAATTAAAAGCTGTATTTCGATTTAAGGCATATACATAACATGGCTCCTTAGAGCCTATATCTTTTAGGTATTAATTACCTATTGGTTTACTAGAAAAAAAACACAAAGCTTGAAAAACTAGCCTAAACTATGGATTTTGGAGCTTTTTGTAGAGGAGAAGAAGTTTCAGCAGCAATCTTGAGCTAACTGAGATATAGTTGGTTTCTTTCATCTTCATTTTGGGTGCCTTTTATAGGCCAGTTTTCATCTTCATTATAGATAATATATAAATTTAAACTTACATATATTTAAATATTTTTTAGGGAGTTTAATGTATTTCCCTTAAAAACTTCAAATTTCGTATTTTTCTTGTAAAATTTATAAGGGAGAATTTTGTATAGCTCTCAAAAACTGTGAAATTACGTATTTACCATCTAAATTTCTGTAATTATGTATTTACCATTTGTGTAATCTAATAACTCACATATTTACTCAATTAATTAAAAAAATGAGATTAATTAAGTTTAATATCACATAAAATATAATTAATAAGTTATTTAGTCCCTTCTTCTTCTTTGCCCCTTCCTCTTCGATCTGCACACATATTTCCCTCTTTTTTTTTGGCATAACTTTTCCCTTCTTGCTGAAACTCTCTCCTCATCTCGTCTCTTCTGCTGAAACTCAGAGCACTTGAGAGTAGGTCTGATGGATTTAATCACAGTCGATTTGCTTTAAGATTCGTGCAGACCTCTTTAAAACTCGTGCGTGTTGATTTCAATTGTCGTGCGCACAAATCTTAAATTAGATCGGACGGTCAACATGCTCGTTGAACCTAAAAGTAGGTCCAATGGGCATCAGACCTACTCCATTCTCAACTCAGAGAGAAGGGGGTAGCAGACTCGGAGATTAGAATTTCAACTCCAGCTTGATTGTCTAAAACAAGGTAACCACTTCACCTTTTCCAATAGAACAACTCGTACTAAATACGACGCTAATATCACAATCCATTATCAAAGTAGTAACTGAGTTTGAGAATCTGCGTTTTGTTACTGACTTAGTTTCGAATATATGTTTTTAATCTTTTATATTGGATATAAAGGACAACGGATCTAAGGAAAGAAAGAGAGTGTGTTAAGTTAATCCTTGATTAATTATAGTTTAAAGAATATTGTACATAATTAATCTGAGTTTTGGGTATATTTGATATATACTAAAGTTATATTGGGCAAATATGTGAGTTATTAGATATTTAGATGGTAAATACGTAATTACAAAAATTTGGATGATAAATATGTAATTTCACAGTTTTTGAGTGGTATATATGAAATTCTCCCAATTTATAATATCATATTTACCCTTCTAGATTTTCAAAAACCCACAAATTTATTTAATTTATTGGCTTGTCTAATAAAACTTACTTTATATTTATAAAGTAATTCCATTTCACCGTTTATTGAAAAAAATAAAAATATGTAGTTTGTGTAAGCAAAATATTTTGCCTTCTAACTAGCTAGTCAATTTTCGAGGATAAGCAATTCATTTCTCTAGCATATATACAGTGATATTTAGGCATATGTTTGTATGTATATCACAAGTAAGAAAATTAGCTATTTGCTTTCATAACCGATCAATTAGAAAACTGAATATTTATCTTAGTTTAATAAAGAGTAAAATGTGTACTATATAAATTTAAAAATAAATTTTAATAGAAAAGATAATAAATTGAATACAATTCTGAGTTTTAGAAATATAGCAGTGCAAATATGATATTAAATATTTAATTTCGAGATTTTTGAAGGTTAGAAAGTAAAATTTTACGCTTAGGAAACAGAGTTAAACGTGATTCGAGAAAATTAATGGACGAGGAGAGGATATTTCTGCAGACAGATCAAATCATTTCTTAGTTTCTTTTTCCTGAATATTCTATTACTTCGGGTTCTATCTTTGAGAAATCATTTCTTTCTTAATTTCTTTTTTCTGAATATTCTATTACTGCGGGTTCTATCTTTGGGAAATCATTTCTTTCTTATTTTTTTTTTCCTGAATATTCTATTACTGCGCTTTCCAATTTCGTGGGGAATAGATTTGAACCAAAGTCAAATCTTGATTTGAGATCCGGACCGTTCGATCTGCCATCTCTCTCGGATTCTGATTGGATAGTCAGCTTCTAAAGTCAGGGGTACTTTATGGAACCCTACAAACATGTTTTCATTCACTCTACTGCGGGGTCTTCGAACCCACGTGTCTTCCTCTACCCACAACCCACGTGTCTTCTTCATTTCTTCTATATAAGACCATGCGGGCTGCTTCTTTGAATTAGCATAGCTGTAACCAAAATCGCCAAATAAGAAGTTAATTACAGATGGACATCCTCATGATTCGCACCTTGATCAGGGCCATGAGGAATGCTCACCGCGCAGTGATCCGTGCAAACCATGCGGCGGAGCAAAACCAAAGGAACATGGAGCTTGGCAACTTGGGCAGCAACTTGATCATAATGGGGGCAATAAGCTTCGCAGCAATGATTTTAGCCCTCGTCCTGCTGTCAGAAAAAATCTTTGCATACCCAATCCTTTCAGTATTCATCGTTGTTTCTGGGCTCGCCGGGATAGCCGGGATAACAGTCGGAATGTTCTTGCTTGCAGTGAATAATCCCAGGCACTATCGCCATCTTGCTATGGTTATTCTGTGGGCCTCTTGTTTGGCAGCACCTTTCACCATAGGTATCCTTCTTGTGGCTTCCCTTTCTCCGTCTTGCACTTGCACCAGTCTATAACTCTAGATATATTCATCGAGCAGTCGAGATTTTGAAGCAGGTTGTTTTATAGTCTGAAAATTTTACAGAGTGATTAGTCGCTCAATAAGTTGTTTCGTGGGTTTTTAGGTACAGAGTCTGGTGATCAGCAACATGATTTGTCAGGAGCTGTCCCTGATGACTACGTAGTTTGATTTACTATTTATAAGGTTTTTGGCTAGGATATATGAGACCCGATGTTTTTGATTCGTATATCGAATTCGTTAGATCATGTATCCCTTTCCGTAGATTGTGTTATGATATTATGATGTGAGTTGTATATATGGATGTTATATGTGTATGTTTGTTTATACGTGTATGTTTATTTATATTATGAGAGAGAGACGTAGTTCAAGATTTCATATATTGGTACTTTGGTGTTCTAATGTCACTGTGTGTAAATTTATTGTTACATTTGGTGTTTTGAGGTCTGGTACAAAAGTGATGTAAACCAGCTTTTACGAGGGTATGTGTGTATGCACGACATTCATAGTACATTTCGATCTTTATACAATTTATTTAGTCCAAATCAGATGTGTTCAATTAAAAGCATATATAGTTGAATTTTTTTAATATGAGATAAAGCATAGTCTGCTTAAATTATCTTTTAGTTCAGTTACATTTGTACAATCTGAAAATTCATTGGTCGTCGAGCTATATATTTGAAAAGTTCAATGATTCAGTATAATCGATCTGTGATCAAATAATATTCAAATGCATCAAATTCGAAATTTTAATATCAAAACTACAAAGAAAGTTGTTATGTAATTTTAATATTGTGATTTCGAATTTTTTTTTTTTTTTTTGTAAATTGTGTTTTATATGCGTATATATACATCAATCACCATTTGACGCACTTGGTGCGATATCGTCCTGAAATTATTTAATTGTTTATTTATCAACTCGTATGTTTACATCAATTTTGACTTTGATTAATTAATGGGTACGACAAATTAATCATTTGTTTATTTAGAAATCATTTGTTTAATTAATAATTTGACTTTGATTAATGAGATGCATGAAGATCGGACGGTCCAGATCATGGAAACTGGACTGCATTTTGTACTATGGAAACTGGACTGCATTTTGTACTATGTAAACTGGAGAGGATCATCTCAATTAACCAACCCAAAAGGCACACGTACTGTAGAAGTTTCTCTCGTAGTCATTTCAGTTGTCACTGTTCAATCATTATTTTTGGGATGGGCAACATATATGAAAAGTGATTGGTTACTGAGCTAGATTTTTTTTTAAAAACAGTAATTAAAATAATAAAAGTTAAAGAACCAACATGATTAATTACCGGATTTTTTACAAATACAGTAAAAACCGAATAGCCTATTCGGTTAAGGGTTTTTTTTTACTTCACCGAATAGGCTATTCGGTTTACAGGATTTAACTGGAGTTGTAGGATACGATGCAACAGAAAATCCATTAAATCCATTTTATAGGCTTAACCGAATAGGCTATTCGGTTTGGTGTTTTTTTGGACTTAACCGAATAGCCTATTCGGTTTAGTTTTTTTTTTTTTTTTTTAGAGACTATGAAGAGCAAATAAAGAAATCTAATACTGAAAATTTGAATTTTTTATTTAAATTATTTGACTTTAATTAGCATATTTATACTAAAATACGCTAAAATTATTTGAAATTATGTTGAATTATACTATATTAAATTAAATTACACTAAATTACATTACATTACGCTAAAATACGGTTAATTACGCTAAATTACATATGAATAGGGACGATATCTTCACTGAAAAGGCGAAAAACGACGGCGAAACTTCAAACGGTCATAAAACGACGCTCGAGTGTCTGATTTCAGCAAATGACCACTTTTCAGAAAGCTTGCGAAAATACGCATGCGTCCGTGCCGCGATGTTGGATTCCAAAATTCAGAATCGCCAAAAAACAAAGAGAAGAGCCTCAAAACTTGAGTTGAAGTTTCCGATTAAGATTTTTGTTTCTATTATTCAATCCAAGTAGCTCAGTAAATTAGTTACATAATGAACTTGTAGAATACCAGTTTTTACTATTTTCGGAATTTTTTTACTATTTTTTATGATACATGAAAGATGGCACAGAATCGGTCTATTTTAGCGTAATTTTCGGTATTTCAGCATAATTAGCGGAGTTATTGTAATTTAGCGTAATTTAGTGTAATTCAACATAATTTATTGTAATATAGTGTAATTCAACATAATTTCAAATATTTAGTGTTTTTTTTATTTTTTTGCTAATTATAAATCAAAAGAAGTAATCTAACAAATAATTTAAAAAAAAATTCAAATTTTCAGTGTTAGATTTTTTTATTTTGCTCTTCTTGGTGTAAAAAAAAAAAAAAACCCTAAACCGAATAGCCTATTCGGTTTAGGCTAAAAAATCCCTAAACCGACTAGCCATCTCGGTTTAGGGGGTGTTACACGAAAGATTATATAATTCGGGGATTTGTTTTGTGAAAATTTTGTGAAAATAGGGTAAACCGAATAGGCTATTCGGTGAAGCAAAAAAAAACCCCTTAACCGAATAGCCTATTCGGTTTTTGCTGTTTTTGTAACAAACTCGGTAATCATGCTGGTTCTTTAACATTCATTATTTTAATTACTGTTTTAAAAAAAAATACTACTGAGCTCAAGCCTCAAGCAGTAGGAGGGTTCCTATATATCCTATCAGATATTTTTAATTCTGTAGACTCACTGTATGGCCATTGGCCACTGGCTCAGGCTCTACTGATCTTTAATTGGATTAGTTTCAGGCTCATTGCGCATTGCTCAATTGGATATTATTAATTGTTCTCTTCTATTAAATTTCTAGATTATATAAATTATCACTTTATTTTTAGAATTAAACCTGCAAATAAATATTATTGTATTTACATTAAAGATACAAATACTGTTGGATATTCCTTGAAAATATTTAAGATCATTTAATTTATTTCAAATCAAATTAACCCTTTGTAAAAATTAACTGTTGTCAATTCAGTCAAATTAAATTTCTACCGTCCAAATAATTAATTAATTAATTACTTAAAATCTATCTATAACCATATATATATGCCGAATTTTTATGAACGGGCCAAAATATAAAAATAAAAAGGAGATGAATAAAAAGAAAGAAAAAAATTTACATTTTTTCGAATTTTTTTACTATTTTTTTAGATAGGTAGAAAATCACTGTTTTTTTATGGTCCAGAATTTTCAGATCAAGTGATTTTCTACCTATCTAAAAAAATAGTAGAAAAATTTGAAAAAATGTAAAATTTGGTTTGCAAGTACATATTCATTTTATAATCATGTTGAACGGTTCGGATCGACTGTTAGGATTTTGAAAACTCAAATATTTAGCCGTAGCACGGACCAAACCGTGCTATGCATAGTACCGTAGCCTCACTCTATAACCTATATATATACACACCTGGGGGTCCCTAGTATCATAAAAGTAATTACCTATATATACCTATATGATAGAATTATCAATTTGAAAAAAAAAAAATTCAATCACAAATTCATTGAAAAAAGTACCTTTCATACAACACATTAAGAAACGAGAAGAACAAGAAAAAAATATGATTAATTCTCAGTTTCTCACTAATTATTTCTAATTAGGAAATTTTACTTATCTCTCGCCCAGTCCATGATTCATCACTTCACTTCTCTATTTTATTTATAGATATATTTAAGTAAATTGTTAACAATTCATCTGATAGCACAAATCCAGCTCGCTCTCTGTACCATATTCTTATCAGAAAAGAAGAAACTGAACAAATGTATCCCTATTTGAACATGATCACAGCCAATCTGAGAGAGAACTTCAAATGAATAAACAACTTATATCATTTTAAATATTTAATTAACACATTCAGTTATAACATCGCATTTTACCTATAACCAGGGGCGGATGCAGGATTTCTACCCGGGTCAGAAATCGGGTTCAAACTCATTAACTAATCGGTTAAATTTATAAAATTAGGGTTCAAATCCCTCACTGGTAAAATTAAAGTTCAACCTTAAATTGATGGTTTGAGCTGCTGATGAAAATGAGAGGAACTCCACCAGTGAAATTGGGTTTGCTGCAGCGGTGAAATATATTTTTTTTGTTAATGTCCGCTGGCAGCGAAGAGAGCAGCCTGTTTTTTTTTTTTTTGTTAATCTATCATTTTTTATCAATTCTTGGCCCGTTTGATTTCCGAGAGAGAAGCCCGTTATTTTAAACTGTACTTGGCCCGAAATTAGAGAGGGCTTGGCCCGTTATTTTTTCTTTTCCAAACTGTGCTAAAGTTGAAGAATATTTGGGCTTATGGGTCCAAGGAGGGGCAATTTAATTTCCAGGGAAGCAAAGTATAATTCGGGTTATATTTTTTCACTGAATTTCAAAATTCAGAGAGAGACAGTTGACCCCCGAATCAATGTGGGTCCGCCCCTGTCTGTACCAAAATATAGTTCCACATTTACCTATATCAAAATATAACCCAATAGTTAGTCTTACAAAATGATCTAATTAACTACAATCTAATTAACTGAATGTTTCACTCCGGTGTCAAATTAATACAAGCTTGTAAGTCTTCTTCCAATCCTTTAACCTTGTTGTACAATACTCCCAAGTTGTCTCTTGCTTTTCTCATAACATGTCAATGGAAACACCTATACTTTGTATTTTAGAAAACCTCTACTATTGTTATTCTCATTGTCCGGTCTTAGTCGGTGATGATAGCTTTCGGGTGCTTCTCATTCATTGTCTTAAAAAAGGTTTGAAATAACCACTTGAAAGTATTTGCCCCCTCGGATCTAATAAACGCACAACCAAAAAAGATAGATTTGTTATATGAATAAAATATTAGTGTGGATGTTCATCTATTTGTAACTTTTTTATTTTGTAACTCTCAACATTAATCACCTCAATTTATTCTCCACTACTATTAGAATTTATTTCTCCATTTATTATTAGATTAATTTAGATGATTTTTCATTTACAATTTGTAGTCTATAAATAGAGGCTTTGCAATATTATATTGTACATATATAAGACACATGAGAAATATATGAATAAGAGATTGCCATCTTTATATGTTCTCTCAATCTTATTTATTCTTGTTTGTTTTATTTATATTTATTCTATAACAAGATCAACCATTAATTGCCGGGTCTCTATCTCCGATTAACAAAAATATTTCCCAAACAATAGTGTTCTATTTCAAATCATAGTTACTATAATTCTCAATTACCAAACCAGCAGCTATAAGTCTATAACCCTCTGTGTGTTCGAAGTTTTGCAATTTAGATCTCACAGTTAACAAGCAATTTAGACCTCACAATTTATTTTTATTGTTTTTCTTCTAAATGATGCCCAACACAATGTTTAAATATGTAAATATAAGACTTTATGGAAACATTTTAGCAAATTTTGACTAACCAGTAGTCAAGTCATTACAGAAACTAGTCATATGAACCAGTTTTTGAGGAAATTGCAGTAATTGTAAACATGTTAATTGCAAAAAGTTAGCTTATTTCAAATAATTCTCACTCGTATTAAGCAAAAATTGAAAACCACCTTATATAATTTTCACATGGCTGCGCACGCAACAGAAATTCTAGCATGGGTGAAATGAGTATGTGTAGACCTTACCGGCTTATCTAATGAGCGAAGCGGTGAAGCCATGATTTGGGAAAGGCATATTCGGTTTGTCACGAATTGGTAATTCAAATTTGATTTGTTTCAATTAAGTCACTGAATTTTTTCATTTGTTTCAATCAAATTACTGTATAACTTTTCCATCCAAAATACTAACGGAATATGCCCATTCCCTCCAAAATTTTCACAAAATATGTTTATTCCGTTCAAAATACTAACGGAATGAGCATATTCCGTTCAAAATATTAACGGAATGAAAATATTCCGTTAGCATTTTGGACGAAAAAGTTATAGAGTGACTTGATTGGAACATATGAAAAATTTAGTGACTTGATTAGAACAAATCAAACTTGAATTACCAATTTGTGACAAAAGACAGTTTAGTGACCTCCAGCAAAATTTACCTCAAATTATATATCCATGTGCAATTTCACAATATATTAACTTCATATATCATTTACACGCCTATATGTATATATCATTTTATCATAATGATTGAATTTGGACTTGGTTTAAAGGAATCTGGCTCCCTTTGAATTTGGTTTTGGTTTGAATGATTTCTAGGAGTTTCCTATATTTTAATTGAGTTTCTTAGGTTGCAACCAAAACTCAATTTGAGGTTCGATGATTTTTTTTTGGAATTTATTGGGGTTTTTTGAACTTTTCTGTGGAGTTTATATATATAAATGTATTGGAGTTAATTGGGCTTTATAGGAATTTATTGGGCTATTATGGGTTTTATAGGATTTATTTGGATTACTCTTAAGGTCAGAAGGGTATTTTTGGAATTGTAAAACTTTCTCAGGAGCTTACAGGTAAGTTTCTGAGGGCCAATAGCTAATCAAAGAGTTCTTCAGGGGTCAATTGGTTACTTTTCATCTCCTAAGGGCCTCTCTATGAGGCATGAAAACCTAGAAGGTTTTATGTGAATATTTCCAGGAACAGCGCTTAAGATACTTCAGTTTCTTCAGGTTTTGGCAAAATTCCTTCTAATCGGTAACATTATCTCCTACGCCTAATTTAAATTCATTTATCGAAGTGGAATCTAGTAGTTATCCAATTCAAACATCCATCAATATATGAATAAATATACATATCCAATCCAAAAGAACAAGAATTGTACATTATATATAGAGTGAGGCTACGGTGCTATGCATAGCATCAATTGGGTCCGTACTACGGCTCAAAATTTGACTTTTTAAAATTCTAACGGTCGATCCGAACCGTTCAACATGATTATAAAATGAATATGTACTTGCAAACCAAATTTTACATTTTTCCGAATTTTTTTACTATTTTTTCGAAAATCACTTGATTTGAACATTCTAGACTATCCAAAAACAGCATATCTAAAAAAATAGTAAAAAAATTCGGAAAAATGTAAAATTTAGTTTGCAAGTACATATTCATTTTATAATCATATTGAACGGTTTGGATCGACCGTTACGATTTTGAAAAGTCAAATTTTGAACCGTAGCACGGACCCCATCCGTGCTATGCATAGCACCATAGCCTCACTCCATTATATATATATATATATATATATATATATATATATATATATATATATATATATATATATATATATATATATATATATATATATATATATATATATATATATTATATATATATATATATATAAGAGATGGGCTATGGTGCATTGCAATATATAGCCCCTCTTGTGCATTGGACTATAAATCGTCGGATTTGAAGTTCAAACAACTGATCCAAACCGTTCAATTTGATATCCATATTAAAATGTGCTTGGAGACCACATTTTACATTTTTGGAAATTGTTTGCTATTTTTCAGAATTTTTAAAATCACTGTTTTTCTATGGTTCAGAAATTTCTGAAAAACAACGATTTTAAAAAATTCTAAAAAAATAGTAAAAAATTCCAAAAAATATAAATTTGGTTTCCAAGCACATTTTAATATGAGAGAACATGCTGAGCCATTTAGATCGACTGTTTGAACTTCAAATCCAACGATTTATAGTCCAATGCACAAGAGGGACTATACATTGCAATGCACCATAGCCCATTATATATATATATATATATATATATA
>JAJGRW010000944.1:580301-633264 GCA_025461045.1 Carex parvula | reverse complement strand
ATGTTGTGAAACTCTGGATGATACGGTACAAGATGGTAATGTACCTTCTCAAGCTGATGGTAAGCTTTTTTTCATCTATACTGGTGTTGTAGAGTGAATACTTGATTATGATTGATCCAATGATAGATAGTAATGGATGCATTGTGTTTAGTTACTGGATGAATACTTTGATGTAGCTGGGATGTATACGTTATTATTAACTTTTATTTTTTAACAGAACAACATGACTCGCCAAGTCAATCTTCAATCCAAGCAGCACAGTTGAATGAAGGTCTTGAGAAGATATCTGAAGGTTTTGATGAAGGTCTTGAGAAGATCTCTGAAGGTTTTGATGAATATTGTTTGTTCGATAAGTGAATACATACATGAAAGAAATAATACTCTATATGTTACTAACCTTTTTAATAACATATTATTTTGGTTGTATTTTTTTACAGAACAGGTTCAATCTCCAAAGAAACCTCAATCTCCAATCAAATCAGCAGAGCTGCATGAAAGTTCGGAAGTATCGAGGAAAGCTCGCAAGAAAAGGTGCAGCATCCGAACAACTGCATACGGGAGCCCAACGAGGTCACAAGGAAGGTATTTTCATGAATTTACTTCTATAAATTTCTTTAAGTTACATTTAATTATATGTTTGCTGTTCCAAATGTTGGTTGTTATCTTGTAGTTAATACAAATAGCTAAGTTGGATGAATACTATCTGTACTAAATAATAAGTTATTTTGTTAATATTTAGAATTTAGTCTTGAAACTTAACAAATGAGCTAAAAATTATTTTTTCTTTATTAATTTGAATCTTCTTTAGTAGATAATTCTTGTGAGCAACTAGCTAAGTTGGATCTTCTTTATTAATTCTTGACAGCAATATAATTTCTTAAAATATTCTTCAAAATTTGTAGATAATTCTTCAGAAGAATCATCTTCAGAAGAAGAAGTGAAAGATGTCCCACCAGCAAAACGGCATCGGGGAGCCCAACCAGCTCGCAAGAAAGGTAATTTCATAAATGTGTACTTATACATTTGTATTTTGTATTCCCCATGTACTTGTTGTCCATTACTGAATAATCTATGCAATTGAGATGAATACTTTACACTTAATGGATAAATACCCTACAGCTGATGGATCAATATAATTTTTCAGAACAATATAAAGAAGAAGAATCATCTTCAGAAGAAGAGTTGAAAGATGTCCCACCAGAAAAACGGCGTAGGGGAGCCCAACCAGGTCGCAAGAAAGGTAATTTCATAAATGTGTACTTATACATTTGTATTTTGTAATAGGTTTGTACTTGTTGTCCAGTACTGAATAATCTATGCAATTGAGATGAATACTTTACACTTAATGGATAAATACCCTACAGCTGATGGATGAATATTTGGGATGAATACTCTAATAGCTTAGTGTTAGTTTACAGTTAATAGATGAATACTTTACCATTAATGGATAAATACTTTAAAGTTAATGGATGAATACTTTGTGTCACTTGGGAGGAATACTCTAATAGCTTAGTGTTACTTTACAGTTAATCGATGAATACTTTTAACTTAATGGATAAATACCCTACAGTTGATGGATGAATACTTTGTGTCAGTTGGGATGAATACTCTAATAGCTTAGTGTTACTTTACTGTTAATGGATGAATACTTTACCAATAATGGATAAATACTTTACATGCAGTAGTTAATATATTACTCAATTCAATTCAATATTTTACAACTCCATGTAATTTTTTCCATGTAGGTCAACGTATTGGAAAAGCAAGGACATCGGATTCCTGCATAAAAAACAGATGTAATATTGATGCGGCCATGCTTTTCTTCCACAGCAATGTGTTGCCCAGTTTGAAGCCTGATCACATAACCCGTCTAGCGAATACGCCATTTCTTCATTTGTTTGCATTTCCACCGAAAACGCATGCAAACAATCCTGTTTTGCATAGCATCCTCTTGCATTGGCAAAATAAGGAAGGTGCGTTTGTTTTTAAGGGAAAAAAACTGGAATTTACTTCTCTAGAAGTCGGGTTGGTAATGGGCCTTGGGGTTGGTGGAGAGGTGGTGCAGATGAAGAAGGGGAGGGTTAGTGATCCTCCCCTCAGGTGGCGACATTTGAAGCCGAATGGAAGGATTACTGTAGCTACGCTTGAGACAGCAATCAAAGAAGCTCTGAAGAAGAATGCCATGGTAGATGATGTAGTCGGACTTCTGGTGATGTACCTATTCACCATGGTGTTATTCCCGCAAGCTTGCGGAAAGGTTCCGCAGCATCTGTTCCACTATGCTGCCGAGATCGACAGTTTGAAAGATTACAACTGGGCAGAGGCAGTGCACCGTGTTCTTATGGAGAACATTCCAAATAATGCCGCTTGGTGTCGGTTGCAAAAGGACAACCGAAGTACAAGTATGGCAGAAGAAGAAGAGGAGGGTACAAAGAAGAAGACAGGGAAGAAAGAGTCAGGAACCCTCCCTGGTTGTGCACTTGCATTGATTGTAAGTTTTAATAAACAAATTTAAATACTTTCAAGTGTATATGTCTATACTACATTAGGTCGCTTAAATGAATACTGTTAACATTTGGGATAAATACTTCTTACTGTAGGGATGAATACTTTTATAGTACAGGGTTGTTTGACCCTAAAAAGTCAGAAAAAATAAAATTAATTAAATGGCTGAATCAAAAATATTTGGAGCTGGGCCGAATTTAATTGATGAAAATTGGGGCTGCTACTAAGTGGCCGAACCAGATTAATGGGGCTGTTGTTGGCCGAAATTAAATAGGCTAGCCCAATTGTCGCATGGCCCAACTTGAGAGGATAGAATATGCTCTAGATATTTTATTCTCATGGACACATGTCACACTAGCAATGAAGATGCCAAAATGGGAGGGAAGAATATATTCTAGAATGTGCTCTAGATATTTTATTCTCATGGACACATGTCACTCTACCAATGAAGATGCCAAATTAGGAGGGAATAATATATTCTAGTATATATTCTAGATATTTTGCTCCTATGGACACATGTCACATGACCAATGAAGATGCTAAGATGCCAAGAATATTCCCTTCAAGCTTGAAGGATAAGCATGACACTTGGATGCATCTAAACCTTTGGATGAGAGTTGATGCAAATGAGTGGTGGGGATCACGCCAACAAGGCTCCTCTAAACCTAGGCTCTACCTCTTGCCATGGCCTATATAAACCCCTCATTTGAAGAAGAAGAGGAATATAGAAGAGAGGCAAAATATATACAACACACCACAAGAAGAGAATATATATACAAGAGAAAAGTATATATATAGAAACCACACCATACACAACATATACACCACACAACACAAAAAACACACAAAAACCCTCCAAGGCCGAACCTCTTCTTCCTCCTCCACCAAAACCAAAAATAGAAATAGGTAGAGATTTGCAATGTAGAAGCTTGAGAAGCTTGATGTTCATGTAAATTAGCCATGAATGAATAAAAGAATGTTCTTGTTCAATGATTTTCTTTTGTTGCTTTTTTTTTATGCAATTGGAGCTTCTTAATTTCTTTCTTTTAATCTCCTTCTTCTTCTTTCTCTTATGTTCGAAGTTGATGAAGATTGAATGCTTCTAACTCACATAAATGAGTTTGGAAGCATGAAATCATATAAATGAAATAAACCCCTTTTATATAATAATCAAATATTATATTAACAGGTTTAAAAGTGACAAATGAAATAGAGGAGGCATTAGTAGCTCTTATAGCTAGCTTTCAAGTCTATGATTCTAAATAAATATATGCACATGTAAATATTTGTGACTATCTTACTCTTCCCTTTTCTTCTTTTCTTTTCCTTTTCTTTCTTTCTCTACACATCTTTAATCCCTTCTAAAATAATTGAATAATGAAAGTATGAGAGTTGAGCTAGTGTTAGTCTCCTCCCATATGAAAGTTATATTGATTATTTTATGAAAGGAATTAAAGGAAATAAAGTGACAATAAAAAAAATTAAACACAAGAGGTAGTAGGGTTGAGCCATGAGGTCTCCCCTATTATTCTCTCAACCTAAATGATCAAAGGGCCTATTTGTGCAAAGGGATTGATTTAGTCAATAATTAGTGCATTTACATGCATGAATATTGGCAAAAATTAAAACTATGTGCAAATGGGGAGAAATTGAAGTCTAAAGTATTATTAAATGATATTAGCTTTAGCTATGATATGTCATTTGTGCTTTAAACTTGTGATATTTCGATGACCTTCCCTTTTAGACCCGTTTGTGTTGTCTCAAAATGACATGCTGTCACAAACCGGTCAATATGAACTGATCACGAAACTCAAACCAGAAATCCAAATATACAGTCAACTAGAGGACTCAAAAACACACAATTTAGACTCAAACTTTACATTTATAGCATTTTTACACGATTTACTAGCTATTTTCAAAGTTGGCTTTCCAAAATACACAAAAACTGATAGATATGCTTGCTGCCCCAGAATATGCCTCTTACAAAGTCACAAATTAAAAATAGATTTCGGCCATCTAAATTCTTGAAACTTTTTGAGGACATAGATTGTGCTTTCCTGAAGATTTTGGTACTAAGAACACTCGAATCGGGGTTGTAGTCTATCTTGTACAAATTCTACAAAAATAATCGTCAGTGAACAAAACTGGTGCTGGACTGAAATGACCATCTCTGGTAGAATGATTAATCTGGGCCAGAATAAAGGCTAGAATGCAAAATGGACTGCACCAAGATGTAAATAACTTCAAAACACACAAGTTGGGCACAAAGATCATGTTATTCGGATTTTATTTCGATTTAATATGGATTTTTGAAGTTCAGCTTCTCAAAAATGGAAACACAAGAACTGTAGAAAGAAAAACTGCATCCTTTACCAGTCCATTTCTGCATTCAAGCAATTGTTAAAAATGGTTAGGAAAGTGCAAAGATCTTGAAATTTGGCATGCGTATAGAGTAGACTCTCCTCTGTACTCTCATAAAAAGAACCAAAAATTTGGCTTTGTAGATTGTCCAGAATAAACTTTTAAAGATTGGTGGTCAGAACAGCAAAACAGCAACTGAAAACAAAACATCAATAAATAACCCTGCATTTTTCATGGCCTTTAAACATGGAAAAAGAACTCCAAATCCCATGAAATTTTACAGGGTTATAGATTGAATTCCCCTCTGTAAAACCACATAAAGAATACAAAATTTGGTTTAGCCAATTGTTGGGAATGGCCTTTAAAGTTCAGCGAAACAGAGAAACTGCTGCTCTATTTACCTACAGGCACCTCCACACTAAAACACACATTTGGCATAGCTCTGAATAGAGTTTTGCAAAACTGCTATACATGCATATAGATCATGACTAAACAAACATTTTCATATGCAGGATACAAGATTTGGTGTAGCCAATTGGCAGGAATCGACCTTCGAAGTTCAGCAGTTCAGAAAAACAGAAAACTGCTGGTCACTACTTGGAATTTCCGTTTGACATAGCTAGACACCATGAAAAATCCTGAAAGTTGGCCGACTTATAGTCCTGATATCACAGTACAAGACAGCAAAATTCCATTTAAAACCATCAAGTGAATTGAAAGATATGAAGTCTCAAAAAACTGACCAAACCGGTAAAATTGCACATGTAAAAGTAGCAGCTCCCATGTCACCCATGCATTTGTGCAATCTTAAAACCAAGAAATAATGTGCTAAAATTCTCATATACCCTCCAGATCTAATGTTTTATACTTGCAGGTTGAAACCATGTTATCATATGATCAAGCCCCATGAAAAAGGAGTCGTTGACATTCATTTAAAGCAATGTCGAAAGCTGGCAAGGGTTACTCCTCCACAAATCCAATTTCGCGAAAGAATCAACCGAAACCACGAAGAACATGAAGGCAGCAATAGCAAGAGGCCCTCAACACAAACCTCGAAGGATCAATACAGATCGCAAAACCCCGAATAACAAAGAATCGAAACCTCTTTCAAACAGATCATTATAACAAAAGAAGTCACAAGTGCAGTCCTTCGACATCCATAAATCAGTCCTTGACATCTTGCCAACTCCTCAAACAATGTCCTTGGAAATCCCACTTACAGCCCAAACTCCATCTCAAATTCAAATTTCAAATCTCAATCCTTTCAGTTTCACGAATAAGTCCCTAAAAAACATAAAACTTCACGAATGAGCCCCTTTATTCAATTCACAACAAATAGGCATAAATCCTGGAATGAACGAGGTATTCAGCATGGCTTGGGAGGGCCATCTGATGTAATTAACAGTGGGGCTTGCGCCCGCTGGGAGTTAAACGTCCCCACAATCATTAAACTCTCTCGATGGACCGATCACGAATCGTAGGTCTGTCGAGGGTGAACCAGAAGGAATAGCGGAAAGAAAGAAATGAATGTTTCGAGTTCGATGTTCTTTAATCAACAGAGAGCATTGAACCACGAGACATTTAAATACGCATGCACACACCTTCCCATACCAACAGCTGTGCAACTTTCTGCGCCCTACAGGTTTTGGCACGCCCAGTGGGACATTCTCCTCCTCACAGGTTCGGGATCCGATACGAAGGTAAAGGGAACGTACTCAAGTAGCCAATGACTTCACAACACTCGACAACGAGTCATTGGACCGCTTGAGTTATGTCATTCCTTTTACACTCGATATCGACGCCTATGGATTGAATAATTGGGCTAACACTCATGTATGAATTTACATATGAAAATTGACTAATGAAATCTTGAGTTTGCTTGTTTGCAGGAATGGCTTACACCGCGACCAACGCACGCTCATTCGCTAAAGTTACCAGCCTCCCTGCTGGTGAGGAGGTGATCTGCTTTGGGACTTTCGCAGTCCCCATCAATGAAGTCAGGGCGTTCGAGACCCCTGTTCCTGCTCCGATGAGTGAGCAACTGTCCCTCGGGTCTCACCGAGGAGGAATTCGAAGATGATGAGGAAGCATGCTACTTTCTCACCCCCAAGGGAATGGACGGCAGAACGTTCATTCCACTCTCTAAAACTAGACGTGCAAGAAAACGCGCGTCTTGGAAGACAACCAAAGTCAATCAAACTCCCGTGACCCCTCTGTCGGTCACCAAGAAAAGAAATCTCCAAGCTTACGGGGATGAGCTGGTGGCTCAACCAGCCCTTCCCGTCAACAACCCATTCTCCCCACTGAGGACAGTGAGGAGGAATTCTTCTACTGCACGCGTACGTGCAGCGGGAGAAGTCCCTCAAATCATCTCGTTCATCCATGAACCGAAAGGGGCGAACACAGACCGCAAAATGGTTGATGACACCGCTATGGCCATTCATAGGGCCCACAAGCAGCTTCACGTGCTGAAATAGCGCGGGAGCCGATACTACGTGCAGTCTGCACTCGAAGCCCCTACGCTCACTTCCGTCAAGTCTAAATTGACGTTTCCAGCTCAAAAGCTGGGGGCATCTAATGATGCCCAACCCTCGATCAAATCAAGGGTGACAGTGCCTTCCTCTCAAAACCTAAACCAATGTTCTCGGCCTCGAGGCTGGGGGCACCTTTTGGTGCCTCATTAAAACCAAAACTTCTTCGAGAGATGCACACAAGCACCTCTCAAAGCTCAAATAACGAGGGATCAAGTCAAACCCCTCAGATTCTGAAAAAGCCAGCCAGCATACATGATAGGCTGGGGGCACGAAGGTATCCGCGCCCCTCCAACACTGGAAGCTTAATAATATTGGCACCGAATGCCACTCAAAAGAAACGAAGGGTCACTGAAACATGCCCAAAACAAGAAGAAGAGGTGACGGTCTTCATGATAACCACTAATGAAGATCTCGGAGAGGAAGATGACTATCCTGCCGAGTCCTCCAACCCCACCGTGTACATGGTGAAAAAGGGAAAGGACCCCATCATCAAAAACCCAAGTGATGACGAGGAAGGGTCTGATGCAGCATGCCCTCCTCCCATAAATGCCAAACCTAAGAACGCTAGGGGCTCAGATCTAGGTCGCATGAATGGGCCCGCGCTAGGCAACCTCGAATACCGTTGTGGTAACTTCTCCGTGTGCTGGAGAAAGTCAAATTGGTGCACAAGCGCAAGAGCAAATGTTATATGCCTTCAACCAAATGCAAGCCGAGATACAAAATCTTAGGGCAGAGGTACACCAAGCCCACGAAAGGGAACAAAGGTGGATAGTTGAAATCCAAGGGAAAGGCCTTGCTAACTCCGAACTCGAAAGAGGAGAAAACATCAAATCGGTCCAGCCCCGTGAACGGGCTCGAAAGGATAGAAAGACCAAACCCTCAAGAAAAACATATAGGGACATTGGGAAGATGAGAGGCGAGAAACCTCCTCAATCTTTACTGCGGTTGATGTTCAAGAAATGATTAGCCATCAGTTACAAGAAATGGGGATTGCCCCAAAACAGACAACACTACGAATAGGGAAGCCATACCCTCCCGAATTCGAAATACCAAAACATCCCCTAACATACAATGTTCCCTTATTCTCCAAGTCCTCAGGAAATGAGACAGATGAAATGGGACCTGAACAACATGCCAGCCACTTCAGGATTCAATGTGGAAACTTATCAAGAGACGAAGCATTCCTTTGTCGCCAATTGGCTAGAAGTCTTTCAAGACCAGCATTTCAATGATATTGCTCTCTAGAACCAGGAAGTATGAAATCTTGGGACCAAATGGCACGGGCCTTTATAGACAGGTTCGCCACCGCGAGTAGTCCTGTAAGGCTTGCTGATTTAGCATGGGCCAAACAAAGCCAAACGAAACTCTTCTGGCATATATCAACCGCTGGAGAAATATGAGCAACAAGCCGAGCCGTTTATACCCGGAAGGGAGGCAGTTGATTTGCTCATGAGAAGTACATCCGGCAGAATGGGAGAAATGTTAATCGTTGCCAACCCCAACAGCTATCAAGATCTGGTAGACACCGTATCCAGATTAGGGCAAATGGATATAGGAGAGAAGTCATCGACCTCTCTCAAACAAGAAGAGATTTTCCAAAGAAGAAAGAATCAAAGACAGCATACGCTGTCAAAACCAACAAAGCCAACAAAAATGAAAACAGGGATTCCGACTCGTCGGACAAGGAGGCAAGGCAAGTTGATAACCAACCCACTCAGCCAGCTCCTCGCGATAACCAAAATGGTCGTTACTTCAAATCGTTAGAAGAACGAAAGAATAAGAAGTACTCTTTTAAAAAGGAGAAGACGGCTGAGATATTCAAGCAAGCCTTGGATGACGGTATGGAATTGCCTCCAAGCAAACGCCCAAACCAAGCGCATATGACCGATCACCCTAACTACTGCCCATATCATAGGGTAGTGAGTCACAAATAGAAGACTGTTGGGTCTTTAAAGATCTAATAGAAAGAAGGATGCGAGAAGGTCGTATGCAACTAGTGCCAAGTGCCATGCATCAACCATATCCTCATGAACAAGTTAATGTTATCTCTCATGTTGAGGTAGTTGAAGAAAAGAGGGTTAAAGATCCCGCAAACGAGACGTGGGGATTTCACCTCTACACGAAAACTAAAATTGCTGAGACGACTTCTGAAGGAGTCTCAAGTCAAATGGGATAACAATTGAAACCCCACGGCGCCAAGGCCCCCAAGACGGGTCATCCATCGCAAGCCAAACCAGAACGGCAGCCAAAAGGGCAAGAAATCGCCCAAACCAGTAGAGCTACCTACACCTTCTAAAATCCAAAAGCACATACAAGCCTTAGAGGATCACAAGCGAGTTACTCCGCTACGGCTGACGCTCTTAGACTTCTTAACAGAAGATGTTTTGGCCTTAATGTTGGGCCTCAAAGCTAGGAAAGGGGAAACGAGTAAAGCCCCTCAAGAAGGAGAAAACAATGATGATGACCATGAGACGTGCAACGTGGTTGTCTATGGAGGAAGCCCTCTCAAATGACTTAGATGACAGTGAAGTTGTCTTTGTCAAAACCAAGAAACCTGATCGCCAAGCAGTGCTTCGCTCGGGTATGAATATTCCTGAGTGCCAGCCACCCCAAGAAGATGAGGTTGGGAGGTCAAAAGCTAAGGCAAAAGGAAAAGAACCCACTGTACAAGATGAACCAACACCTAAGAAATATATGGTGCAAGATTACAATATCCTAGCACAGCTTAGAAAAATACCAACTGCGATCAGCATGTTTGATATCTTGATGGTGTCCGCTAAAGTGAGAGAAGTGCTTATCTATGCACTTCAATTCCCAAGAGAATTCCAAGCGCATTTCGCTGAAAAGAAGATGCAAGGAATAATGCTGGCGGACGACAAGAGCCCAACTATCACGTTCAATGATGACGATCTCATAGGCACGTCTGACCACAATGGACCACTGTTTCTCACTGGTGAGTGTGAAGGCCAAAGGGTAACTCGCATGAGAGTTGATCCTGGTTCCTCTATCAATCTTATGCTCAAGCAAACTTTAGACCGTCTCACCTTGAGCACGAAGTTCCACACCAAGGACAAAGTTACCTCCCATGGCTTCAATCATAAAATAGAGCAAACGGCTGGGGCGATCAGCCTGCCTCTCAAAATTGGTGATATACAAGTTCTATGTCATCGACACCAAAACAACCTACAATGCCCTGATGGGTCAACCATAGCGACATAAGAACAATACCGTTCCCTCGACCTTGCATTTATGCCTGAAATGTGTGAAGGATGGCGAAGTCAAGCAAATTGATGGAGAAATGAAACCATGTGAAGCGCATGAAATCGGGTTGAAAGACGTGAAATACTTCTTGGATAAACCCGCCAGGAAAGGTGAAAGTTCAAAGAGTCAATAAGTTATGAAACGTGTGTTGTACATAACAAATACTAGCTATTCCTTGGGAGAGGATGCAAATTGAACTTACACGAAGATCAGTCATATTCGATGATCGAGCAAATACCCGAAGACCATTTCGAAGACCTTACACGAAGAGAGGTGAAACAAATTGAACTGAAAATATTCGTAATGTCGCTCGAAAAAGAATTCACTGAAACCAAAACCATCAAATATGGCCCTATTGTATTCTATCGGGCCTCTGATGAACCATGATGAATAGCCTATGGAAGATAAAATCCTACATCGCAAGATGAAATGGCTTTCTCCCACCATGGTGTTCTGAAAGGTTAATCGGAATCCTCGAAACCATGAGCCCAATGTTAATAACCCATTTTAGGGTGAAGCAACTCGAGAAAATGTTGACTCATTGCGGCATCATGATCATAGGTCCTGAGGGGAAATCAAAAGAATACTCGAGGTCTCGAGTACGAAGAATCCAATTTCGGGTTCAACAATGCCAAGTTCATCCCCGTATAAAATTGTAGAAACATGGGGTCACCTGCATGCGACCTAAATGTAATACAAAGAAAAGTCCAACTTGGGAATGGCCTTGTGAAGTGATCACGAAAAAGGCCATAAGATGAACCATAAAGGAGGTGCTCATCCGCCTAGACGGTCAAAACCAAATCAAATCATCCTTTGGACAATGCTCCGAAGACACATGAAACACAGTCTATTCAAGGCTTGTTCGAGCAAAAGAAAGCCCTAAACACCTGCTCTGACTATAGCCGGAACAAACCAAGCAACAACAGAAAGCAAGCAAAGGCTTCAATGGCGATCGATGCCATAGAAATTCTTTCGCGGTGCACAACCGAGAAAAAATAGAACCTAGAAAATTATGAAAGATCATTCGGTTGTTATTATACGCCTTGCAAGCGATATGCTGAAGCTGAAGAGAATAAAAGGAAATACAAAGAAGAAAGAAAAGAAGAAACAAGCCTTCAAGTCCAACAAGAAGAAGGGCGAGAGTTACAAATCGAAGTCCTCAAGGAAGTCGCATAATGATGCATCAATTGGCTTTTGCCAAATCAAAGTCCTGGTTAGACTTCTCAAACCTTACGCCGATAAGAGGCTCCGTCCCAATCAAAGCCCATAGCTAGGCTTGGTTCAAATCTAAACCCTTGAATCGGGTTTTTTTCGAATTCATACCCACGTGAGGCTCTCATCACATCAAAGCCCATAGTCAGGCTTTCTTCAAAACAAACCTTCTTAATCGGGTCTTGATCAAACCAACTCATGAGTCGGGTTTCCTTTAAATTGAAGCCCATGCTGAGAGTTCCCAAGGGTTAGCCCGTGGAAGTCTTCGTTAAGTTCAAAGCCAATGTTTAGGCTTTCTTTGAATTAAACCCATCAATTGGGTTTCCATCAATCAATGCCCATAAGACGGGTTCTCTTCAAATCAATATCAGTGAAAGAGAAATTTTCAAGACCCATGAATCGGGCCTTCTTCAAATTCACGCCCATAGGAGGCTTCAAACCAAAACCTACGACTCATAACGATAAGAGGCTCTCTTCAAATCCAAACCCATCAATCGGGTTTCTATCAAATCGATGCCCACAAGGAGGCTTTCGTTAAAATCAAAGTCCATTGTCAGGCTTTTTCAAAGACTCATGCCCATGGGAGGTCCATTAAGTCCGAAGCCGATGGTTAGGCTTTCTTTAAACCAAACCCGTTAATCGGGTTTCCATCAAGTCAATGCCCACAAGACGAGTTCTCTTCAAACCAGTATCGGCAAGAGATAAAGTTTCAAATCCCACGAACGGGCCTTCCTAAGCTTATGCGCATGAGAGGCTTTCTTCAAATCCAAACTTATGAATTGGGTTTTCTTCAAACTCACGCCTATGTTAGGCTCCCGTCAGACCGAAACCCATGGTTAGGTGTCTCGAAACCTATGCCCATAAGAGACTTTTCAAATCTAAACCCACCAACCGAGTTTCCATCACATTGAAGCCCATAGGGAGGCTTCTCGAAGACCCAAAAGAGGAACTTCCATTAAAATAAAGCACATGATCGAGCATTTTTACCAAACCAACACCTAAGATGGGTTCCTATCAAAAACCAAGACCTATGGCTAGACTTTATACTCAAATTCGAAAACACAAAGCCAAGAAAAGCCATAAGTCAAACGAAGTATTCTCTTCAAATCCTGCCTTACGATCTCCCAAGGGTTTAAGATCTAAATTCCACAAACATCCTAAGTTCCAATAAAATCTAAATCCCAATATCCACAAATAAAATATCCCGATGAATACCTAAACGAAAACCTCTACGAATAAAAGGACCTAAAACTGCTACATGAGTGAAATTGTCTCGAGCTAAAAGTGAGGTCCCCCAACTACCCACAAAATCCATAAAGGCCTGTCGCCACAAAATGGGTTTTGCTAAGATTGTACCCTTAAACAATTAGCACTGGCAAAGTTTGTCCAGCCAGTTCTGAATATGGACAAACAAGTTTTATATTTTGTACTTTGAACAAAATATGGGCTTTGGTGTTGTGCCCATTTGAAACAACTATCACTGGTTTTGTCTTTCCTCCCAGTTCGAAAAAAGGAGAGACAAGGTTTCTTCATTGTCCTTTAAACAATGGAGTGCCTAATGATGATATCTCAAATAAAATCAAAAGATTAAAGAAGTGGTCGCTTAGACTATTTAAATTCTGAAGGCACAAAATCCCTTTTAAAACAAAGTTTTCAAAACAATGGTGTTCGCATTTCCCGCGATACCCTTGCCTAAGGATTGATGCCACATAGGCTATTCAAGAAGGCACGAGAGGAGTGAATAAGGCGCCGCCCTCAAACAAAGTGCACGCATGCACCTAAATCACACAACAACATAAAAAGAGTGGAGAGATGGAAAGCCCACTAAGAAAGCCTCAAGCACAATGTCGATGTTACCCTTAAGTGGGACGGTTTTTACGTAGTCATGCGTGCCGATGTTCTCCTTTAAACGAAGGCCGCACGCGTGAAGGTTCGACCTTAACGGGTCCCGTATGACCGGTGTTACCCTTAAGTGGGACAGTTTTTACGTAGTCATGTGTGCTGATGTTCTCCTTTAAACGAAGGCCGCACGCGTGAAGGTTCGACCTTAACGGGTCCCGTATGACCGGTGTTACCCTTAAGTGGGACGGTTTTTACGTAGTCATGCGTGCCGATGTTCTCCTTTAAACGAAGGCCGCACGCGTGAAGGTTCGACCTTAACAGGTCCCGTATGACCGGTGTTACCCTCAAGTGGGATGGTTTTTACGTAGTCATGCTTGCCGATGTTCTCCTTTAAACGAAGGCCGCACGCGTGAAGATTCGACCTTAACGGGTCCCGTATGACTGGTGTTACCCTTAAGTGGGACGGTTTTTACGTAGTCATGCGTGCCGATGTTCTCCTTTAAACGAAGGCCGCACGCTTGAAGATTCGACCTTAACGGGTTCCGTATTACCAATGAAGCCTCTGAGCGGAACGGTTTTACATAGTCACACATGCCGGGGTATCCTTTTATGGGGATATTGTGTGTGGGGATCAGACCTTAACGGGTCCCGTATGACCGGTGTCACCCTTAAGTGGGACGGTTTTTACGTAGTCATGCGTGCCGATGTTCTCCTTTAAACGAAGGCCGCACGCGTGAAGATTCGACCTTAACGGGTCCCGTATGACCGGTGTCACCCTTAAGTGGGACGGTTTTTACGTAGTCATGCGTGCCGATGTTCTCCTTTAAACGAAGGCCGCACGCGTGAAGATTCGACCTTAACGGGTCCCGTATGATCGATGTTACCCTTAAGTGGGACGGTTGTACGAAACATGTCGCCGCTTTTACCCTCCAGGTAGGTAGGCGCATGACTTGACCTAAGCCAGCTGAAGACGTTTGATCGCTTAGAGCCCGATCGAATAGACGCAGAAGGCTGAGATGCAGCTTGAATTCAATGAAGATGCCTTGTCGCTTAGAGCCCGACAGGGGAGATTCAGAAGATTCAGGATTAAGCCCTGACTCTACAAGTACATCTGGTCGCTTAGAGCCCGATTGGAGAAGACTTGAAAGGTTCAGGAGAAAAACCGAGTTAGGCAAGTTTATCTGATCGCTTAGAACCCGATCGGAGAAGACTTGAAGAACTCGTAGACAAAAAGAGAAAGAAGGAGAATAAGGGAGAAAACCGATTTAGACGAATCTATTTGATCGCTTAGAACCCGGTCAGAGAAAATTCGAATGAATCAACCAAAAAAAGGAACAAGAAGGAGAATGAGAAAGCTACAAAAGCAAACACCTACTACGAATATGTATACCCAAGCATATTCAACCAAAACCAAAATACACATACAAAGAGTGGGCTCGAAGGCGCGCACTCTCACAACGAACCCACAAGATGGAACCTAAAGGAAGGTGCCGTAAGGTACCACATCCAAACAAGGCTCCACAGTCGCCGAGACACCCTGGGGGCAGTCGACGACCCCTCCTGCCCTAGTGTCAGAGGAACCTGTAGCACCCTGACCTGGCCCTGCAAAGACACAAAAGTGATGGGATAAAGGAAATAAGGCTAGTAATACCTGGCCGGACATCTGCCTCTGTGACTGGGGCAGAAGAGCTAGCCTTACGCTTCTTCCTCACGCGAGAAACCCTCTGGGGAGGAGGGTCAGAACGCTGGAGAACCCTGCTAGGGATCCCACAACCCGTAAAGAGGGAGTGGTCCGAAATGACCTTAAACTACACCAATGGTCCGAAAAGACCCTAAACTAAAACCCGTAAAGAGGGAGTGGTCCGAAATGACCTTAAACTAAACCAACGGTCTGAAATGACCTTAAGCCACAAGCATGGTCCGAAACGACCTTAAACTACCCCAATAGTCCGAGGAGACTTTAAACTACAACCAAAACCAAATCCCAACCTGATATGCCGAGAAGACCCCGAGATACAGCTAAAACCAACCCTGGTTGGCCAAAGGCCCCCAAAGAGAAGCACACGAGACAAACTGGATCAAAACCCGAGATTATGCCTACGACCAGAAAGCCATTTTATCTGAACTCTCAATTTTGCAAGTTACCCGCATGGTTCCCATACTAGGTCAGAGATGAAGTTACCTTTTTGAAGTAGATGTGATCGAAGGAGATGATCAGACCTGCTTTCGAGCTTAATGCCCAATGTGGAGTTCTAATACCTGAGATTCAGACAAGAAAAGCAACTCAGGAAGAATTCTATAAAGTTCAAGAGGAACACTGAGGGCACCTGGCTAAGCTGTTCAATCCTAAGGTCTTCGCACCTCACCCAGGTGGGGGGCATTTGTTTGACCCTAAAAAGTCAGAAAAAATAAAATTAATTAAATGGCTGAATCAAAAATATTTGGAGCTGGGCCGAATTTAATTGATGAAAATTGGGGCTGCTACTAAGTGGCCGAACCAGATTAATGGGGCTGTTGTTGGCCGAAATTAAATAGGCTAGCCCAATTGTCGCATGGCCCAACTTGAGAGGATAGAATATGCTCTAGATATTTTATTCTCATGGACACATGTCACACTAGCAATGAAGATGCCAAAATGGGAGGGAAGAATATATTCTAGAATGTGCTCTAGATATTTATTCTCATGGACACATGTCACTCTACCAATGAAGATGCCAAATTAGGAGGGAATAATATATTCTAGTATATATTCTAGATATTTTGCTCCTATGGACACATGTCACATGACCAATGAAGATGCTAAGATGCCAAGAATATTCCCTTCAAGCTTGAAGGATAAGCATGACACTTGGATGCATCTAAACCTTTGGATGAGAGTTGATGCAAATGAGTGGTGGGGATCACGCCAACAAGGCTCCTCTAAACCTAGGCTCTACCTCTTGCCATGGCCTATATAAACCCCTCATTTGAAGAAGAAGAGGAATATATAGAAGAGAGGCAAAATATATACAACACACCACAAGAAGAGAATATATATACAAGAGAAAATTATATATATAGAAACCACACCATACACAACATATACACCACACAACACAAAAACACACAAAAACCCTCCAAGGCCGAACCTCTTCTTCCTCCTCCACCAAAACCAAAAATAGAAATAGGTAGAGATTTGCAATGTAGAAGCTTGAGAAGCTTGATGTTCATGTAAATTAGCCATGAATGAATAAAAGAATGTTCTTGTTCAATGATTTTCTTTTGTTGCTTTTTTTTTTTATGCAATTGGAGCTTCTTAATTTCTTTCTTTTAATCTCCTTCTTCTTCTTTCTCTTATGTTCGAAGTTGATGAAGATTGAATTCTTCTAACTCACATAAATGAGTTTGGAAGCATGAAATCATATAAATGAAATAAACCCCTTTTATATAATAATCAAATATTATATTAAAAGGTTTAAAAGTGACAAATGAAATAGAGAAGGCATTAGTAGCTCTTATAGCTAGCTTTCAAGCCTATGATTCTAAATAAATATATGCACATGTAAATATTTGTGACTATCTTACTCTTCCCTTTTCTTCTTTTCTTTTCCTTTTCTTTCTTTCTCTACACATCTTTAATCCCTTCTAAAATAATTGAATAATGAAAGTATGAGAGTTGAGCTAGTGTTAGTCTCCTCCCATATGAAAGTTATATTGATTATTTTATGAAAGGAATTAAAGGAAATAAAGTGACAACAAAAAAAATTAAACACAAGAGGTAGTAGGGTTGAGCCATGAGGTCTCCCCTATTATTCTCTCAACCTAAATGATCAAAGGGCCTATTTGTGCAAGGGATTGATTTAGTCAATAATTAGTGCATTTACATGCATGAATATTGGCAAAAATTAAAAACTATGTGCAAATGGGGAGAAATTGAAGTCTAAAGTATTAAATGATATTAGCTTTAGCTATGATATGTCATTTGTGCTTTAAACTTGTGATATTTCGATGACCTTCCCTTTTAGACCCGTTTGTGTTGTCTCAAATGACATGCTGTCACAAAACCGGCCAATATGAACTGATCACGAAACTCAAACCAGAATCCAAATATACAGTCAGCTAGAGGACTCAAAAACACACAATTTAGACTCAAACTTTACATTTATAGCATTTTTACACGATTTACTAGCTATTTTCAAAGTTGGCTTTCCAAAATACACAAAAACTGATAGATAAGCTTGCTGCCCCAGAATATGCCTCTTACAAAGTCACAAATTAAAAATAGATTTCGGCCTTCTAAATTCTTGAAACTTTTTGAGGACATAGATTGTGCTTTCCTGAAGATTTTGGTACTAAGAACACTCGAATCGGGGTTGTAGTCTATATTGTACAAATTCTACAAAAATAATCGTCAGTAAACAAAACTGGTGCTGGACTGAAATGACCATCTCTGGTAAAATGATTAATCTGGACCAGAATAAAGGCTAGAATGCAAAATGGACTGCACCAAAATGTAAATAACTTCAAAACACACAAGTTGGGCACAAAGATCATGTTATTCGGATTTTATTTCGATTTAATATGGATTTTTGAAGTTCAGCTTCTCAAAGTGGAAACACAAGAACTGTAGAAAGAAAAACTGCATCTTTTACCAGTCCATCTCTGCATTCAAGCAATTGTTAAAAATGGTTAGGAAAGTGCAAAGATCTTGAAATTTGGCATGCGTATAGAGTAGACTCTTCTCTATACTCTCATAAAAAGAACCAAAAATTTGGCTTTGTAGATTGTCCAGAATAAATTTTTAAAGATTGGTAGTCAGAACAGCAAAACAGCAACTGAAAACAAAACATCAACAAATAACCTTGCCTTTCCATGGCCTTTAAACATGGAAAAAGAACTCCAAATCCCATGAAATTTTACAGGGTTATAGATTGAATTCCCCTCTGTGAAACCACATAAAGAATACAAAATTTGGTTTAGCCAATTGTCGGGAATGGCCTTCAAAGTTCAGCAAAGCAGAAAAACTGCTGCTCCATTCATCAGCAGGCACCTCCACACGAAAACACACATTTGGCATAGCTCTGAATAGAGTTTTGCAAAACTGCTATACATGCATATAGATCATGACTAAACAAACATTTTCATATGCAGGATACAAGATTTAGTGTAGCCAATTGGCAGGAATCGACCTTCGAAGTTCAGCAGTTCAGAAAAACAGAAAACCGCTGGTCACTACTTGGAATTTCCGTTTGACATAGCTAGACACCATGAAAAATCCTGAAAGTTGGCCGACTTATAGTCCTGATATCACAGTACAAGACAGCAAAATTCCATTTAAAACCATCAAGTAAATTGAAAGATATGAAGTCTCAAAAACTGACCAAACCGGTAAAACTGCACATGTAAAAGTAGCAGCTCCCATGTCACCCGTGTCTTTGTGCTATCTTAAAACCAAGAAATAATGTGCTAAAATTCTCATATGCCCTCCAGATCTAATGTTTCATACTTGCAGGTTGACATCACGCCATCATATGATCAAACCCCATGAAAAAGGAGTCGTTGACATTCATTTAAAGCAATGTCGAAAGCTGGCAAGGGTTACTCCTCCACAAATCTAATTCGCGAAAGAATCAACCGAAACCACGAAGAACATGAAGGCAGCAATAGCAAGAGGCCCTCAACACAAACCTCAAAGGATCAATACAGATCGCAAAACCCCAAATAACAAAGAATCGAAACCTCTTTCAAACAGATCATTATAACAAAAGAAGTCACAAGTGCAGTCCTTCGACATTCACAAATCAGTCCTTGACGTCTTGCCAACTCCTCAAACAATGTCCTTGGAAATCCCACTTACAGCCCAAACTCCATCTCAAATTCAAATTACAAATCTCTATCCTTTCAGTTTCACGAACAAGTCCCTAAAAAACATAAAACTTCACGAACGAGCCCCCTTTATTCAATTCACAACAAATAGGCATAAATCCTGGAATGAACGAGGTATTCAGCATGGCTTGGGAGGGCCATCTGATGTAATTAACAGCGGGGGCTTGCGCCCGCTGGGAGTTAAACGTCCCCACAATCATTAAACTCTCTCGATGGACCAATCACGAATTGTAGGTCTGTCGAGGGTGAACCAGAAGGAATAGCAGAAAGAAAGAAACGAATGTTTCGAGTTCGATGTTCTTTAATCAAACAGAGAGCATTGAACCACGAGACATTTAAATACACATGCACACACCCTTCCCATACCAATAGCTGTGCAACTTTCTGCGCCCTACAAGGGTATAAATGAATACTGTCAGTATTTGGTGATAAATACTTCTTAAATTGGGATGAATACTTTCTACATTTTGGATGAATAGTTTTTATATTATTGGTGCTAAAAATTGGAATAAATACTTTCTACATTGGAATGAATACTCTCTACATTTTGGATGAATACTCTCTACATTTTGGATGAATAAATAGTTCATTTAAATTGGGAAGAAATACTTTCTACATTTTGGGATAAATGAATACTGTCAACATTTGGTATAAATAGTTCTTTCAATTGGGATGAATACTTCTTATATTTTAGGTCGGATAACTGAATACTGTCCACATTTGGGACAAACACTTCTTACAATTTGGATGAATACTTTCACTATTTTGTATGAATAATTCTTAAATTTTTTTTTTTGTTTTCATTTTTTTTAGGGCTGGTTTTTTGAGCATGTGAAGATTCCGAATAATAGGAAATTCACTGGGCACATTCCAAGATTTCTCGATCACAAATTGAATGTTTGCTGGAGGAGATCTTCGTTGAACAAAGTTCTTGACAATGTCCTGGTGGGTGATATTGATACCTCTGAGCTGAAATGGGAACCGGCTGAGGTACTCAATAAGGAGAAGGGTTTTGTTGCGAGCGACCAGTTCTCTGTTCTGTCAAGCAACGTTCAATTGCGAAAACCCAAAAACAGTCATCTTCTGAAGTTGATGACCGAAATGGCATCTGTTTACTGCCTTTTCAACTTCAAAATCTCCACTGAGCTGGTTCATAGGGCAGCGAAGCATCAGTTTGAAGATCTGAAATATATACAAGATTCAACTGGTATTCCGCTTTTGTCACCAGCCTCTGAACAGAAGCTTTTGGCGGAGGCTTCTCATTCGGAAAGACAATATCACATATCCAAGCGATTATTTCGATCACGTATGTTTTATATAATTTAATTTAAAATATTTTATTTTGTATTTCACTTTTATGAATACATACATATGAAACTTGATATTTTTAGTGATCAACATTTAGGATAAATACTTATTACCCTTGGATGAATACTTTCTGCATTTTGGATGAATACTTCTTATATTTTTGGTCGGATAAATGAATACTGTCAACATTTGGGATAAATACTTCTTACTATTGGGATGAATACTTTCTGCAATTTGGATGAATACTTTTATATTTTATATGACAAAACTGTCAACATTTTGGGATAAATACTTCTTAGAATTTGGATGAATACTTTAATTTCACTTTTATAAGCACCTGACTTTGTACCATTAATTGACTTTAATTTTTTTTTTCTTTTGTTATTTTCGGGGGACAGCTGTCAAAGCTATTGAGGGAGCAGAGAAGGCAAATTCTGGTGAAGAGCAGGACAAGAAAACAAAGTGTAAGATTTATAAATTTTTGTTCATTTGAATATTTACATTCAAATTTTGGAAAATTGAATTGTTTTGTTGTAGAAATTTTGTGAATTATCTTTTAACAATTGGTATTTCCATAGCCGTTGTTGCTAAGGTAGAAGGTAAAGTACCTTCTGAAGCTGGTGTTTCTGGAGATGCTAAAATTTATCCTGATGGTAAGTTTTTTTGTATGAATTAACTTTTATATGGTGAATACTTGATTGTTCTTGGATGAATACTTGTTACAACTGGAATGTATACTTTTGTTTTTTGTAGTTGGACAAAAGAAGGGTGGTGTTACCACTAGGAGCTCTTCGAAGCTTCTAATCAAGTCTGCCAATGTACAAGATAATGTACCTCGTGAGTATTCATCTATTAAACTTTTAGTATTTTCATCTATTTCTTTTGTGGTGAATACTTTAGTATTTTTGGGTGAATACTCTGCCAGGAATGGATGAATACTTTGTATGTATAAAGTAATTACTAAATATTTGTTACTTCTTTTTCCTTTTGAGAATTTCTGTATTGCTAAGCTGTATACTTTACTGTTAATGGATGAATACTTGTTGCAACTGGAATTTATACTTTAATTTTTTTTTTTGTAGCTGTAGAAAAGAAGGCTGTTGCAAAGATTAGTAGCTCTCGTCAGTCTGCTGAAATCAAGGAGACTCCTGCCAGTCCTCTGAATAAGAGAGTCTTATTTGGCGATACTGTGACACCAACACCATCGGTTGGTCGAGATCCACCGATGAAGAAAAAAAAGAATGAAATAGAAGTACCTCAAGCTGGAGAGGAGAGCTTAGTTTCCGAAGAAGATACTCATGGGTTCACTACACAGGAAGATGAATCCCAAGATCCAAAGATTGATCAAATTATACAAGATGTTATTGCTCAGCATAAGAAAAAAAAAGAATCAGAAGGAGGGCAAGAAGGTGATGAGAAACAAGGAATAGAGAAAGAAGGTATTAATATTTTAGTTTTGTCATATTTTTTTTGCAGTTTTATATTTTGAATGTAACAGTATGCATATTTGTAGAAATTGTAGGAAAGGACGTTGAAGTATGTAATCTTGGTGATATGGATGGTCCCTCTTTTAGCCTCGGTTTGTCACCGGAAGTCCAAATTCCAGCAGAAGATAAAACCAAAGAGGTAGAGAAAGTGGATGTCGAAACAAACCAGTTAAAATCCCGATCTAAGGTCTTGGGAGCTAAGTTTGTATACGAAAGAGTACAAGGCAGGAGAAGAGGGCGAAAATCAATCCCTGAAACTGAAACCAATGTGATTGAAATTAGTTCCCAAGAGCCAGAGCAACAGAAACCAAAACGCCAAAAGGTAATAGTCGTTAGAAGGAGGAAGAGGGTTCCAATGCGAAAAACCATGCCTAAAAGAGGGGTTAATGAACCGAAACCACCTTTTCGCGGAACACCTTTTATCCATGATCTTGCGAAAATTGATGTACCATTCATCGATTGGCTTCCATGTACCATTGCCGAGTACGGAGATGAAAATCTTGAATTTGATGAGGTTCCTTTTAAATTAAATTATCCAGATTGGGATTTTTTTTCTGACAGTATTTTCGTGGATCCCACGTTTGAGAGTTGTACCGGGAAAGTCCCGCTGCCAGACAAGAATTGGTGTTATGACCATCGTGATTTGGTTTCTGTTGAAGTGAGCAATGTCTTGGATTCTTGGGTTAAGAAGTACTTTCAGTATGAAGTTGGTGAAGAGGACTACCCATTTAAAAACAATCCGTCTGGCTTATTTATGACAATTGATCAATTCCGAGACTTGTTGTTTTCTAAGAACGAAATTGGGTCTGAGGTATGAAAATTTTTACTTTGTGCAGGTTGTCAATTATATTTGTTCATTGATGAATACTTTTGTATTCAGAATGAATACTTGGTATCCATAGATCAATACCTGTGTATGAAATGTGTATTAACTGCATAAATACTTGTGTATTTATTTTACAAAACTTGTGTATTAACTGGATAAATACTTTTGTACTAATTGGATGAATACTTTGGTGTCCATGGAGGAATAGTTTTTACATTATTGATGAGTACTAATCATGACAGTATGAATGTCCAGGCTTTCTAATTATTGTTGTTCATGGGTGAATACTTTGGTTTTCCTGAATGAATACTTTTCCATTCATAGATGAATACTTTGGTATCAATAGATGAATAATCTGTTATTGATAGATGAATACCTTGGTATCCATAGATGAATACTTTGGCAGCCATTGATAAATCTTTTGGTATTGGATGAATACTGGGATGAATACTTGTGTATTAACTGGATGAATACTATTTACATTATGGATAAGTACTAATCATGACATGAATTAATATTTGTGCAGGCTGTTGATATTGCTCTCCTTATAATGCAACAGGAGACTCCAGTTGATGAAGAGTGGTTTTATTTGAAGAATGATTCTATTGTGAGTTTCTAAAACTATAAAAAGTATGTTTTTATAAATTTTTGAAACAATTAAATATTATTTGTTTGTTTATTTTATTTATTGTAATATTGTAGGAAATGGCACCATTCAATAAATTGGATACTGTGTACCGTGGACAGAGGGAATTATTTTCCCCACAATTCGAGAAGAGCAGATGGTTGTTCGTACCATTAGTTGGTCTGAAGCATTGGATATTAGCTGCTTTCGATTTGAAAAATTAAAAGATCGAGATGTACAACTCCCTTCACCATTCAACGAACACATACTATTTTGAGCCACACATCAACCATCTGCACTGGGTGAAGTACTTTCTCTCCTGGAGGCTTGGTAAGTACTTATATCTTACTTTATATTCATGTTTTTAATGTGTTTATGTGTTACTTTTTTTTTCAGTAAGCTCGTATTTATCCCGGATGAATACTTGTTATACTTTATCCAGATTTATACTTTACTGTTACTGGATGAATACTTTAGTATTATTAGGTGAATACTTTAGTATTCTTGGGTGAATACTCTGCCATGAATGGATGAATACTTTGTATGTATAAAGTAATTCTTAGGTGAATACTTTAGTATTATTAGGTGAATACTTTAGTATTTTTGGGTAAATACTCTGCCATGAATGGATGAATACTTTGTATGTAAAGTAATTGCTAAATATTTGTTACTTCTTTTTTCTTTTGGGAATTTCTGTATTGCTAAGATGTATACTTTAGTGTTACTGGATGAATACTTGTTACAACTGGGATTTATACTTTTGGGAATTAGGTATGAAAACCTTTATAAATTTTATTGTTTTTATACAAAATATAGGAAAACCTGAGTGGATGGACGTACAGGTATCCTGGATGGAAACTCCTCAGCAATCTTCGCAGGATTGTGCGATATTTGTTCTGCGGTGTATTGACTGTTTGACTCGCAAGGTCCCGCTCAATTTCACCCAGGTTAATTACCCAATTTTATATAAATTTGTTTGCTTTCTGTAATTTGAATATTACTGGATAAATACTTGATTCACTTGTTTTACTCTGTATTAATGAGTATTACTGGATATATACTTTACTGCTAATGGATGAATACTTATTTCACTTGAGATGTATACTATAATTACTTGTTTTTAATTGGTAAATATTAGTGGGTATTATTGGGATGTATAGCATGGGTATTGTTGGGATGTATACTTTAGGATTAATGGATGAATACTTGTTACACTTGGGGTAAATACTGAGTATTACTGGTTATATACTTTACGGTTCATGGATGAATACTTTGTTTCACTTGGTTTTTTGTAATTTCTCTTATTACTGGGATATATACTTCACACTTACTGGATGAATACTTGTTTGAATTGGGATGTATACTTTTAATTTATTTTATTAAAATTTCATTTACTAACTGACATGTTTTTTTTGTTTAATTTTTGTAGGAAATGATCAGTGCTGAGCGTCTTCTGCTTGCGTGTAGGATACTAACTGATGAGAGAAATGAGTTTAAGTTTGCAATTTAGGATACTCACTGACTTATTAACGTTGATGTCATATAGTTTGATATGTTAACAGATATGAATTGATAACATATATGAATTGATGCTAATTTTGTTGATGTAATATAGTTTGTTATGTTATATTCATCCTTCTCTCGCAAGTATTGACCTTATGCAGTATAATCGTGTTATTACTTGTTTATGTATTTCCGGTTTCTCTACTTGCATGTGGTCCCTCCACTTAGTATGTTGTTTGTGGTGATGAGTACCTTCATACAGATGGGTGAATACTAGTTGTGAAACAGATGAATACTTACCGCAAATTCCTAATAAAACGAGCTGACGGTTATGCGGTCCCCCACTTATTAACGCGTTTTCTTTTGTCGGTTATGCGGTCCCCCCACTTATTAACGCGTTTTCTTTTGTCGGTTATGCGGTCCCCAATTAACAACGCGAAATGAATGTTGTAATGAATCCTAATATGCAAAGGTGAATACCTGCGTATAGCTGGATGAATACTTGTTATGTCACAGGAGAATACTTTACCGCCAGGTCATAAAATGAGCTGACGGTTATGCGGTCCCCCCCAGTTAATAACGCGTTTTCTTTGTCGGTTGTGTGGTCCCCGCCCATTTTTAACGCGTCTTCTTTGTTTTTAACGCGTTTAGCTTGTTTTTAACGCGTTTTTAGCGGAGGCAGTTGCGGTCCCCCCATTAATATCGCCTTATCCAAACTCGGGGGATTAATCGGGGGATTGATCACGGGGGACAGCTAGGCGGGCCCTTCTATTTAATTGTTTATAGAAAAACTCTCATCTGAACTTTGAATTCATTATCTTCCTTGTCTGATGACATTTTTTTTTTTACCGTTAGATTAAAGCTAGTTCTTTCCAATTAATATTTTAAAATACGATTTTAAATATGCATGTAGAAAAAGGTTAAAGGGAGCTTAATTGCCGAATTTTTTTTTACTGTCTTCTAAAAACTAATAAACAAAGTTAACAACTTTTATTAAAAAAATTAAAGTTACCAGCAGCGCATATTAAATTTGCACACTTTTAAACTGCAGTTTCTAGTTGTTTCTTTCTAAATGGCAGCGCATATATAATCTGGTTCCCCTGGTAAAAATAGAATTTTTACGTAAAATTCTGTTTATTATTTTCCAGAAGATGGTAAGAAAAAAAACTCGGCCTAATTGGACATTTTATTTAATATTTCAGAGGAAGGACTATTTGTTTTGAATTTTTTTCCAAAGAAAAAGCAAAAATATAAAATTTCCTGTCTTTTTTAGTTTTTAAAATTCTAATTCTAATTTTTGGTTATTCGTAAATAATCAAGTATGTATAATTGAGTAGAACTAGGTAGGTTCTAAGTTCATCAAACTTCTTTGTGAACTCAACTCTAAAATCTATTCGATTGATTTTAAATAACAAATCTGAACCGTTGAAACCCTTCTACCTTACGAATGATGTGTCTACATGCAAAAACTTTAAACTTTCAAATTAATTTAGTATAAAGTCAAGCGGTCCAAATTAAAATATTTATAAATTAATTTTAATACATTCATTTTTTGAATGTTTTTTTTACCACTTACTGACTCTATACAAAATTAATTCGAAATTTAAAAAATTTGTATATAGACACATCACGGATTTCAACTGTTCTGATTCATTATTTAAAGTCAATTTGATAGATTTTTAGAGTTGAGTTCGTATAATTACTATTTGTTTAGAGATTCAATAACAGTTATACTAAAATGTTGAACTCTTACATGATATAATAAAAAAGAAATAGAAATGCAAACAAAAATCTGAAGTCCATGCTTGTCCTCTGACATTTAGTTTGCATTGAAGTATGTGCATGGCAACAATTGAACAATTAAAATGTACCTTCTTCTTCTCAGAAATTTTTATCAATCGAAATTAAATTAAAAAAATATCGGGAAAGGGTATTATTTCCGTGGAATTTCGAAATATAGGTAGAACGGGTTGGTTTATCCTGTCTCACGGAACGGGTCATTTTAACCCGTCCCACTAACCCATCTCTGTTTGACTTAACCACCACTAATTAAATTAACCGAACAGAAAAAAATCACGGACGGTATAGATCGTCCCGTCCAAGGAGCGAAAAAAAAATTCACGAACGGGTTAATCCGTATAGATCGTCTCTTTTTTAGTTGCAAAATCAATGACGGTTAGAAACTATGCAACGTTCTTTACAAAAGATAACACTAAAATGATAAATGATAAAAACCACATCAATTATAATATTTTATTGTAATAAAAATATGATAGAAAACAAAAAAGACGCAAGTGATGTTATTTAATATAATTTGAAGACTATACCTCTATACTTCTTTCAAAAAAAAAAGTTTGTAATATTCTCTCTAACAATTAAAATCTTCAATTTTCAAGTGACAATTAATTTTATTAAAATAAAAATAAATACACACAGATATTGTTTTTATTTTTAGATAAATTGTGTAGCAAGTTTAATGCAATTTGGAAATTATCCAACAATTTATTAAGTGGTTTGAAAAATTAATAACAGTGTGGTCATATTAGGCTCAACATCTAACCAACGACCAGATGAATTTTATATATGCCAAATTAAATATAAGTTTCTCTAAACTGAAAAAATAACACAGATTTAATATTGCATTTTCCATTTTAATGAATTTTGTATTTGAAGTCATTGCTAATATATGGCTTCCTTTTGAAAGTAAATATATTTATCATACACTTTTTCCCATCCCAACTCCCATGAAAAAAATATCATGTTACATCTAGGGGTGTTCATGGGCTCCAGTTAATTGATTTTAAACTGAACCAAGAGAGTTAAGATTAAATAGTTCGGTTTTTCCGATCAAATGGATCAGCTTGGTTCATTTTTATAAATCAGTTTAATTGTTTGGTTTGATTCGATTTAGAATTTTTTAAAACCGGTTAGATGAACTAATCGAAAAGAGGAATATAATTCTTTTGAGTCTATAATTAATTATTTATGAACGTTTTCTTTCTCCTTGAGTACGAAAATTACTAAAACCTAATTCAATTTTGTGTATTGAAATAAATAATTCTTTTGATCCTATAAAAAAAATTATAATGAAAAAAATGTTTATTTTCATATTAATACTTCTTATTTCAGTTCAACCGAACAAACTAAAATTTACTTTAGCTTGTTTGGCCTGGTTTTAATTCAGTTGATAAGTTTATTTCAGTCGGTTCGGTTGTATTTTTGAAAGCATAATAAAATTTTGATTTGTTTATTTTATTTCAGTTTTAACCAAATCAAACCGATGTAAACACCTAGTTACATCTGTATGATATTGAATACTGATCATTAGATCAGAATCCGAAACAATTTGAACCATGTTGAAATTTACGGAACCCCTTTAATATTTACGTAAATTATGATCAGACGGTTCAAATTCAAACTCAAAATTTGAATTACTTCATAGTATGATAGTATCCGAACTCCGACAGTATGTTAGAGCATTTACATTTGAAGTTGAATTGGTGAAATGCTTCAATTAAGACACTGGCACACTATGAAAAGAATCAGTAAATAGTAAATAGTAGTTGAGAATGTATCTTTTAGAAGATAAATGTAACAAGGGAAGGGAAAGATACGATCATACGAATGAATACTCGCGTGCCATCAAATCAAATCATTGACAACGAGAGAGACACTGAGACAGTCACACACAGAGAAAGAAAGCAGGGCACCAAAACAGTGCAATTAATTTTTCTTTCAGAAAAATGGAATTAATTTTGACTGTATGCATATTTCAGTAAATAGTGGAACTTTGTTGTCTAGTGTGTCTATAAATTAATATATTTGGAGAATTTCACGTATACTTTTCAAAAACATCAAAATTATGTATTCCTCCCTCTAAAATTTATAATATTATTTTACCTCTAAATTTCAAAAACTCACAAATTACCAATTTAATGATTTTTTTATTAAAACCCATTTTAAATTTATAAAGTATCAATTGTGACGTACACACTAGTATAGAGTCCAGCTAGTATGACATCGGTGTCATATGACACCAACTCCAAAATTTATTGGATAGACTTCAAATGACGAATCCAAACCGTTTAAACCGATTTACTGTATGAGTGATGTGTTTATATGCAAAATTTATATATATATTTTTAGTTATTTTAGTATCAAATCTAGTTGTCAAAAATATTGAAAAAATGAATGTATTAAAATTAACTTAAAAACTCTCACATTTGACCACTTGACTTGATACTAAATAATTCAAAAAATTATAAATTTTGCATGTAAATGCAAAACTAATGAAGTAGTTCGGTTTGAACGGTTTGGATTAGTTGTTTGAAGATGATTCGATAGGTTTTAGAGTAAGTATTATATAGACTGATATAATACTAATGTTATACTAGCCGGAATCACTAGTTGCCTAAATGTCAGTGTCTATGTCTTACAAATTGATAAGTAAAACATTTGTCCTCGAATAATGATTAGTTAGAAAACAAAATATTTTTTTAACAGACTATATAATTTTATTTTTTAATAAAAGATAAATAGGATATTTTATAAATTTAAAATGAGTTTTAATAGAAAAGTCAATAAATTGAGTAAATTTGAGTTTTTAAAATTTGAAACAGTAAATATGATAATATCAAGTTGTTTTTGAGTATGCATAAAATTCCTCATATATGGTTATTCTCCAAAGACTCGGTACTTTTAACATTTAATTTTGACGGAACATAAAATGTTGCTAAAAATACACTATCTTACCAACATTTTCGAAAAGAAAGTGTACTTTTTAACATATATTTTCAATTTTCTTTTTTGTGGTGGCGGTTGTTGGAAAATGGGGTTTTCTCCGGACCGGAATTCTTAAAAATAATTCAAATTTTTTAGTTTGTCGAAAGCTGGGCTGCACAGAGAAAATAAACTGATTGAAATTTATAAGACAATTTCAAATTTTGTACTAGTTTGTAATTGATGGTAGTCTACAAAAATCTATCACTATTCGTAAGGAAAAAAATATTTTTTACTGATACGTTCGAAAATAATATAACAATTTTTGTCAGTGTACTCTCGAAAATAGTTACTTTTTAGCCTCGCAAATAGTGGCATATTTTTGTTCTGCGGATTGAAACTCAATTTTTTAGTTACTTTAGAGGATCGGAATTTATTTTTCTCCTACTATTGGTTGGCTAAACATAAATAGTAAATTATTTGAGCAATATTTTTTGAGGATATTATGTTTATAAAATCCTGAAATTGAAAAAAAGAAAACTTTTTTTATCACTTCAAAAAAGGAATGCTAAGGGGCAAAATTGTACAGTACGCACCACCAACAGTTATATATGCAGGCAAAAGAGCAGCACAAGGTACATAGAAGCAGCAAGAAAAACAGATTCATGAATTTCTTTTGTCAGGATTTTTAAAATAAATATTATGACTATTTCAGTATTTAAAATCTGACAAAACTATGCATAATTTCTAAATAAATGCATTTGAGTAATGGCTAAATTCATAGATGCAGATTTCAATCCGTATTCTGTACTTAGTTTTTTTTTTTTTTAATGTTTTTCAGTTGTCCAAAAATGCGATTTAGTTGGGCTTGTAACCTGTATTCAGCAATATAAATATAGTCTAAAAAAGTAATATAAATCTATTACTGTTAAACTTTAAAAACATCAAATATTTTAAAAAGCAGAATAGACAAAAATAAGATTCTAGATACAAAATATCAGCTATATACTGGTCCCATGGAGATCATTTTTCTCTAGTAAGTATCTTCATAAAAATAATTATTATTTTAAGAAAATAAATTCTAAACGTGTAAAATCTTACCATTTTCTTTTGAAAAGAAAGTGTACTTTTTTCACATATTTTCAATTTGCTTTTTTGGGGTGGCGGTTAAGAGCTGGGCAAAATTGTTCGAACTCGTAACTCGCTCATTTACAGCTCACTTTAACTCGTTCATTTACAACTCGAGTCAGTTTCAACTCGAGTTGGCTGACTCGTTTAATAAATGAGCTGAGTTTGAGCTGACCCCAACTCGCTCATTTATAACTCGAGTTACATAAAGTTACACAGTCTTGGACACAAAAAATCTCAGAATAACCAAAACCAAACCCAAACTCGGTTCAAACTCAGCTCAAACTCGTTTATAACTTGTGTTGTATTGATTTAACTGGCTAAACGAGTTGTGAGCCAACTCGAGTTGATAACGAGCTGAGTTCGAGTTGGCTCTACAACTCGTTATTACCATCTCAACTCGAATTGACTCGCTCATTTATTTAATGAACTGAGTTCGAGTTGGAAGTAACTCGCTCAAACTCGACTCATTTACAGCTCTAGCTCTAGTGGCGGTTGTCGGAAAAGAGGGTTTGAGAAGTATTGTGATCACTGTAAAATCTAAGGCCATACAAAGAAAAATATGCTACAAAGTACATTATGAATTGTTTCCTAAGAAGTGACAAAAAGGTAAAACTTACATTTACAATAGTTCAGAACAATGAGCCGATAATAGTTGATCAAGTCCAAAAGACGAATCTTATCCTATCTTTTATGGCAATGCGCGCAGAAGGAAATTAACAATCTCGAAATCATAAGACAAGATTGACAAAAAAGAAGAGCTATTTGTTTTGAAGATTTAGGTGAAGCACTCTCTCATTTTGGTAGAAGACGCTTGAAAATTTTTCACACAATATTTGTAAGTCCCACATCATAAAAACAAAGAGCTTTTCTCTTTTGTCAATCTCGTTCAATGAATCCAAAACTATCTCGTTCGGCATTGCCATCAAATGTAAAGCTAGGATCCGCCTTTCGGCCTTGATCAATTATGAACGTGTATTATCTGCATTAACTCAAAGGGAATATTTTGAGTTAATGAATCTCAACCGTCTAATTTTAAACAGAGTTAATCCAGCTCTTGTCTATAACTTTCAATATTAGTACGAATTTAGTCTGCACGAATCTTAAAACAAATTGGACTATTGAAATTCATTAACTTAAAAGATTACCTTATGAGTTAATGCAGAGGATACAAATTCATCAATTATTATGGGCTCACCGTTTTGAACTATTAATTGTAGCTGAACTTTTACCTTTTTGTCACTTCTTTTCCAATATTTTTCCTTTGTATGACCTTAGAGAGAAATTAATTACAGAGAATCTAGCCCAGTTTCCTCAACTTCAACTCTAATTCATTAGGGGCTGAATCTATCAATTGATCAGGGGGTATTTATTCGGAACGATCATACAAAATAACTAAGGCTAGCAGTAGCAAAAAAAAAAACTTTACCTATTAATGGTAAAGAGATTGGGTTGAGAGAATTACAACGTTCCACAGCTTGCCTAATTGTGGTTAAAAATATTAATAAATAACTGGTTGATATTCATTCAGTTAAAAACGCTAACAAAGTTATAAATATCCTCCTATAAAAATCAAAGGTTTAAATAGCGTTTATCGCGTTATAGCGGAACGGCTGAAAAAACGGCGCTATGGCCATATAGCGCCGCTATAGCGGCGTTATATGGCCATAGCGTCATAGCTTTTTTTATCCGAAATCGCTATAGCGTGCTATTTAGAACATTGATAAAAATAGAGAAATAAAATAGTGTAATCAGGTGAGAGAGAAGAGAAAAAAAATAATTGCCTCACATTTTTCTTTTTCTTTTTGTATTTTCATCATGTCTTTATTTCCTAAATATTTATAAAATTAAATTTCAAAACTAAAAAAAATATAAATGTATTTTTGATGCGCTTTAATAGTATGGAAAATTGATTTACAAAAATGGTCCACATCAAACCTTGACGCCCATTAAAACAAATAAAGTACCTTATTATCTTTGGCATGCATACAGAAAAGTGACACTGATCCTATTTTCATCATTAAAACTTTTGAATATAGAATCATGGTAGTGGCATTTGACCTTCCGTATTTAATTAGTAGGTTATATGAATCAATGAATTCTTCAAGTTACAAAAGTAAAATTACTAAATGAATTAATTAATCAAACTTTATTCAATAATGAAATCATGAGTGTCAGAGGGGTGGGGACTGCTTTTGGGGTTTGGAGGAGTTTTGATATAACTCAATAAGGTTTAGTTCTTTAATTTCAATTTGAGTGAGGCAATGGTAATATGCATATTACGGATCAAATATGTGCTATTGATTTATATTTTTATTTTCAAAGTTTAAACAGTTAATTTGAACTTTTAAGATTGATTTCCATATGAAAACGTACATGTGGAACAAATTATATATTTATTTAAATTATTTTACTATTTATTTTAGATAGGTAGAAAACCACTGTTTTTTGATGGGTCATAATTTTCAAATTAAGTGATGTTCTACCTATGTAAAAAATAGCAAACAAATTCTAAAAAATATGAAATTCGGTGTACATGTATATTTTCATATAAAATTCATGTTAAACAGTTGAGATCAACTGTTTAGTTAAAAACAAAGATATAAGTTCATAGCGCATGTCTATACCAATGTTGTAAATAACGGTATGCGCTCGTCGGACGGACGGAGTACCGCCAAGCGATTAATCGGTATGCGGCTGAATAATCGGAATTATGCGGCCGATTAATTGTTTTATTAATATTATGTGTATATATTCATAATTTATTAAAAATAATTTATTTAACTCATCAAACTTATAAAATAAACTTAATATTAACTTAGTTTTATTATTATAACATGACACTACTTATTTCTTCTTAATAACACATACACATTTTAAATTTATAAGTAACACATTTATTTAATACAAAAATAAATTCAAAAATTAAGCTTTTTAAAATACTAATAATATATTATTTGAAAGAAATGAAACATTCCAATATAAAATTACTTAATTTAGTTTATGATAACAACTTAATTTCATATATGAACATGTCGTACTAATTGAAAAAATTACATCAGTATGTAAGAAAAACATATGCTATATAACAATGTTCTAAATAGCGCGCTATAGCGGCGCTATAACGTTTTCGGACCAAAAAAACTATGACGCTATGGCCATAGAGCCGTTTTTTCAGCCGTTCCGCTATGATGCGATAAACGCTATTTAAACCTTGCTATATAAATAATAGAAGAATTAATCAATTTCAAAATAAGTAAGAAGAAAAAACATATATAAAAAATATTGGATGTATACCAAGTACAAAATAAAACTACAATACATAATTTATGAAATTTATTACAACACAGTCATAAAAAAAAAATGTGAAAATAAATATTCACTGGAATAAACGGTAATAAACAGACGATTAAACGGAATAATTGACCAATTAATCGGAAAAATCTGTTAATAAACCTTCATTAGTATATTCGTAACGGTTTGACTGCCGTTAACAATTAAACGGACATTTAATCGGCCATTAAGACTTTTTTACAACACTCGTCTATACAATGCATATTACGTACCATAGCCTCCCTCTTTCAATTTACTCCATGTGCTCTGTTTTTTTGTGTTGGTTGTCTCTTTGTGAAATTTGATAGGTGAAACTCACAAAATGCTCCAAACACGTGTCATTTCTTAGTTGGGTTATATTTTTTGAACAAATATAAAATCAAAGTAAACGCAATCCTTAGCCTAGAAATGGAGCAAATTATGGTTGATTTGATCAACCATAAAATACACCCATGGCATAAAAAATTGCTAAATCAGCAGCATTTGTTCATGCTGAATTGTAGGCATGTGTCCACTATTAATGAACCAAATCATTAGTATTTTAAAACATAAATTAATTAATATACTGGAACACAAAACAAGAACTCACATGGCTATGAGTACGTGCACTAATCGAGAACGGAGTAGGTCCGATGCCCGTCGGACCTACTTTTAAGTTCAACTAGCACGTTGACCGTCCGATCTAATTTAAGATTTGTGTGCACGAACATTGAAACAAATATGCACGAATTTTAAAGCATTCCGCACGAATCTTAAATCAAATCAACGGCGATTAAATCCATCGAACCAGAGTAGGTCTGATGCCCATCGAACCTACTCTCAAATGGCACCAATCATATGCATCAAATTAAGGACCCAAAAAACAAAATAATTAATTAGGATATGTACTGTATTGATACATTATTCTTAGGGAAAGAATATAGTTTGAATTTATTATATTCATCATTTATTTCCATTCAACTAATCCATGCCTTGTTCCCCAGGTTCTGCCACATGCCCACTTGCAAGATTTCAGATTCTTCATTGAAATAATCTCTCCATTTATAACTGAAATGGAGATCACCTAAATCTTTAATTAATACTTGCCTAAATATTAGATATTGAATTTAGAGCAGGTTTTGAAATTACAGTACTTTTGTTTATATTTTAGATGTGACGCACGTTAAATTGATCTACAAAATTATATATTTTTATAATTAAGTATGATTTATTTTTCGAATTATTAAAAAAACCATTTAACTAGATAAATTATAAATCAAATGCTATTAATATCAATTGGGACGTATGATTGATTGGTCGATCGTATTATCTGGATACTTTTATGCAAAAAAAGTAATACATATATTTTAGTTGATTATTACAAAGAGATAATATTTATCACTAAGAGTCTAAGAGAGGCGGATGGTAGTGAGCGAAATGGAGGGCTAAGCTCTCCTTACAAATTACAATTTTGTAATTTTATTTTTAGTAAGGTTAAAATGCTTTATTATTTTTGTGCACATCATGCTTCACATACTTATCTCTTTTTTTCAAGATTCAAACAGTTGATCAAAATAGTTCAACATGATCTCCATATTAAAATTACTTAGAGATCAAATTTTATATTTTTTAGAATTTTTTTATTGTTGTTTTAGATAGATACAAAAATTTTATTTTTGGATGGTTCAGAATCTTCTGATACTGTACCCATCTAAGAATATAGTAAAAATGTTACAAAAAATACGAAGAAGATGTTGAGCTGTTCGAATTAAGTATTTGTATTTTAAAAACAGAGATAAGAATAGCGTATGAGTAGGTACGAAAATAATAAGACATTTTACCTCTACTCTTTTGAAATGTCTATTAGATTTTATAATTTTGATATGCATCAATATTTTCAGCCTTTTTATAAACTAATATTACAATACACTAAATTTTTTAACCCTTCCAATATGAATTTTCTAGCTCTGTTCATGAAGAGATAAATATCACTCTGAACTCCCCTATTAATAAACACTCACATGTTGCCTCCAAATTCTGCCGTGTCAAGTGTGAAATATATGAAACATTTAATTTGCCTATCATTCCTACTTAAAACAAGTAGGATTTGTACTTTGGTACTTAAAAACAAGTAGGATTTGTACCGGACTCCTATTAAATTGCGCCTCTGTTTTTGGGTAAGACGAACAGATGATACAGTTAACCAAACAAGATTCCTGTTCCTATCTAATTACTTGACAATTGGGTTCAAACAATTTGAAAAAAAAAAGGCAAATTTCATTTGTTTCCTATTATTACACTGAATATCATGGCACCCCTGAAAATGACAAATATTTTGTTTTATTTTATTTTCTCCTCTATGACACGGTGAAAATTAAATCAGTATCATCTACAATAAACTTAAAATTTAAATTTAAACTATATAAATTTTAGAAATAAATCTGCTGATTTTCTTTGGGAATAACATGAACCTGTTATTCCGATCCCAACCGTTGATCTTCTTTGAAATTCGCACATGAAAAAACTTGCTTCGTTGAGATTCGCACCCGGATAAGTTTGAACGGTTGGAATCGAAATAACAAGTTCTTGTTATTCCCAAGTAATAACAGCAGATTTATTTCCATAAATTGTACTAATTTAAAAATTTACAGGGTCTCTTTAATGTTTGTATCAACTTAATAACAAAATTTGAGTTAATGCAGAAAATATGAATTCTACTCCCTGTCTATATTTGTTCAAGTACACTCAAATTATTCCTCCTTTTGTTTAGAAGGAAAAAAACAACAATGATGAGGTTGAAGTTTTGAATGAGAACAAATGAAGCCTAATAAATAATATATTTGGCATTTTGGTTTTTACATTTTTATGTGAACAGATGAAATTCCCTCCCCTCTTAAAAAGACGAGATTTAACAGAGGAAATTTGATCTGCAACAGATGCTGTCAGATGAACAGTAACAAAGAAACATGCGCTCATGCAGTCATGAGTCATGTCCCATTCATTGATTATTAAATTAATTTTACTGATTACTATTATGACATGTAAGTGTACTTGCACCAAGATAAAAAAAAAAAAAATCACATGCTACTTTTCTTCACACCAAGTCAAACTTTTATTAATAACAAAACCAATCAAAGACCATATTGCATCCAAACAAAATTAGGCTTAAATTATTTCTTTGCCTAATTACATTTATATCACCACCTAAGATTGTATATTATATACTATCACACTACAAAATTTTATTTTGCTACGTCGTACTCTTAATAATACAAGAGAGAAAAATTGTAAGTCAATTTCAAATGGTTGTCAATTAAATGTGTATTTTCATATACAAAGAAACAAAAATCATGATGGCCTTCAATAAACAGAGACATCTAAATTATAATTTACTCATGACCCCTCCACTATTAATCTAATTTAACATAGCATTGGTTACTCGTTTTCTTTAATATCATATAAATGTGGCACAACATTGGTGGAAGAAAAAAAACAATCAATATACATTTACATCTAAATTACAACAAAACACCTATATGATTGTGATAATTACCGTGTCAAAGGTAACAGGCACCAGCAAATCAACACCTTAATGTATAACATACACTAAACATCTGAGGTAATATAATGAAAAAAAACAACCAATTACCTCATATTTTCCAAAAAGAGAAAAAGAAAAAAAATTAGTTAAACAAGTCGAATATAAGCTCTTCAATCTCCTCTCCTATGATAGACCCACAAACCTCCTTGTTCCAGTCAAATATCTCAAACAACAAATCTTTTTCTGATTTGGCCCCTGAAACTTCCTTTTTTGCAACCAAGTCCACTTCATGATTACCCCAATTGTAGCCTCCAGGAAATTCAAATGTCATACACCATTTTCTCACAATGCCCCAAATTTCATCACACAATGAGGCCTCGAGTTCGGTTATTGGTTCCTTTGTATCCAAATGAGAAACCCGAGACCAAGGGTACAACCCCAATTCGGTACTATTTCCAATTTCTACAAGGGCCTCATTGACTGAGTCGAACAACAATCTATCTTTCAAATTCGACCCATCAAATTTGCACCCGGAAATTTCATAAAGTAAACTAGGATCTAGCGGCATCTCAGAAGAATACCACGGTTTCCCTTCTTCTAACTTGGAGAAAGCTAGCAACTTTTTAATATATGTGAAATTATATTGTTCTTCATCTGCCCTGGAGAAAAATCGGGATAATCTTAGAGAATTCGGGGAGGTTGTTTCGAACTGGGAACTATCCCAGGATAGAGATCGTGAAATTGAGCCAATTGGTGCGGATCTTGATAGAGCTTCTGTATGATAAAGTAATATTAGTTAGAAAAAAAAAATAACAAAACAACTAAATAACTTTGTGCAAATAGCACCTTGCAGTTAATTCTGATTTATGAAAAACACCTAATGTTACAAAAAGCTGAATTTCACCATTTTCAGTTATCATCTTTTCACCAGCAAAGCACCACCATTGTTTCTCTATCATTCAAATTTCTATATATTAAAATTAAACCTTTGAACCTCCACTTGTTGACCTATACCTCTTAGTTCAAAAGCTTCGTTACATACAGATTGATCGGTATACTGTAGATTGAAGTTACAAACAGTATTTCGAAAAGTTGTGGGTTTTTTTTAAAAAAAAAATTGACAGAGGCTGTCATTGTGGGTGTTTTTCATTATGACAAAAAGGAAGGTGCATGTTGTAAAAATGATTAGTGTAGGCGGACTTACGAGGAGGTAGAGAAGCAGATAAATCAGAGAGACTGGAGAGGTCAGCAAAGTCAGAAGCAAAAGAAGTTTCTAGAACTGATATCGGGCTTGGCTGTTGATCCATGGTACCAGTACCAACCTTATCCAAGGAAGAAACCTCCTAAAAAAATTATTCATAAAATAAAATCAATATTTAGAAAACTCAAATCTCGATACTTTGATTTTTTTTTTCTATGTTGGTGCGGTAACCCTCTTTCCAAATATTGAAAATAAAATAATATCATGAAATATATCGTACCTTAGTGGAGGTATCACAGTTCTCTTGCGAGTCACGACATGAACTGGAACAAGAACCTCCTTCATTTTCTATAGCTCCTTCATTATCTACTGATCTCTTGTTACTTCTAGAGAAAAAAAGGCTTGGTAACCTCCACCTAAACTTGGCACTTTTCGATTTCTCAAGCTCCTTTGATGCTACCCCCGATCTGGTATTACCTTTGGTGCAATCCTCATACACTGAAGAACAAACAGGGAGAGATTTTGATCTATGTAATGAAATGTGACTCTCACTTTCTCGTTCTCTCTCTTCTGGTTTTCTGTATTCTTCCTCTCTCTTTGTCTCATGAATGGTAAGCATCTCACCTAAGGTACTTACCATGCCAGTGGTACCAGTTTTTTCTTCTTCTTCCTTGCCTGATACCATCTCCCATCTCTCCACAAGCCTTTTCTTCGCCTCTCGTATCACCCTTGGCTCTTTTGATCGATGCACTTCTTTAAAAGAAGAGTGAGAGAGGGGGCTTTCTATTCTACTATTGTTATAATCCCACGACCGACCTGAACTAGGTGTATACACCTCCATATCATCATCCAAATTTATACTCTCAGACTTACAAAAAGAGATATCACCTCCAGCGTAGCTACTTTCGAAAATACTCCTGCTGGTATCATGAGTATTGTCGAGGTTTGGTTTTAGCACTACAATTCGGGTCGGGTGGGTTGGCTTTGTCAGAGAGATGTCAATGTCGCAATCTCGAAGCGAGCAATGCTCTTTTGGCAACTTCTTAATTGATTCAGATGAGGGTTTTAGAACAGTTATATGTTTAATTTCAGGGGAAGGAGGCGCATTATTACTGGAGAACAAAGAGTTCGGTTCTTCGAGGAATTTTACAAATAGGTCCCTGTTTGAGCTCAAAAATTGCAGTGCATCTTGAAACTCTTTAGAATGGAATAATTTCTCATTTGCTGCCATGTGTTTTGCCTCGGCGAATTTCTGACGCACCAGAGACATTTTCTTATCGTAAGAGCCATCACTCTTTCTAGAATTTTCAATTTTTCTAGGAGCAATATCTTCAGGTGCTGGTACGGATCCAGGGAATTCATTGAGACCCATCAGTCTTGCTATGACACTTGGCGGGTTTTGATTGGTTTCGGTTTCTTCCCTCCACATCTCCTCTTCTATAAGCATTTTGATTGGTGTACCACCCTGCTTGCCTTTTATCTGAAATATTTTAATAATAATTTAGTTTTTATGCAGGAAAAAAGGTTCTAATTCCGTTCCCTACCATAATAAAAAGAGACAACTGTAACCTTTATGAAGGTGTACCTGTTTCTCCCCTCTATGTACCACAACTTGGTCAATTGGTATACTGACATCATCAGAGAAGCTTCGCCGAGGTGAGTAGCCTGACAAGGTAATACAGTATATACATGTCAAATACATATATTTTTTATAATTTTGAGATTATTAATTAGAAAAAATTAATTGTAAACACAATACCATCTCTATGAGGCTTCTCTGTAAGTAGCTTGGTATCAGTCACAGTATCACTCAAGTCAAATAAGTTAACCATTCTACCCATACAACCAGGTACCGGCTTGTGCAAATCGATACCTTTTTTGTTTGGAGTACCTTTCATGTCTCCAATAAACCTATCAAATCAAACAAGACTACATAATTAGAATTTAAAAAAAAAGGTTAGATGCCAAATTACAATTACATTAAAGGAGACTGTGAGAGTACCAATCTAGCTTATGAAGAAACGCTCATAGGAGAAAGTTATACAGAGAGAGCCACCCCTAGGAAGAATTCCTTCAGAGAACAAATAAGAAAAAGAGATTAGAATGCTAGCATTCAATGTAATTAGTAAACAAATAATGATGCAAAGATCCAGCATTTACAACCAACGGTCAATATATACTTAACTGGCATTATTGAGGTGAGAATCTGTAGTATCTATAATTCAAAACCCTTAGAAATATAAACCTCCCAAAAATCCCATTAGAAAAACAAGTTTAAGAATTGAGAGGATTGGTACAAGCAGAAAGAAGAGCACAAATGAAATAGGGTTTTAGCCTACAAATAAATGGAGACTTGGATAAGAAATAAGGAAAAAAAAAAAACCAAATAGGAAAGAAATGGTACCTAAAATAAAGTTGCTTAAGAAGGAATGAAATATTGCAAATGATAACAGCCTAATTAAATCCCCAGCTTGCAATTTTCAACTAATATACCCAAAAGAAAAAGTAATGCAACTCCCAACTACTGCAACTAATTTCCCAGCAACTCAACATACCGTAAACTAAACAGTCCAAGCAAGGAGAGAAACCCAAAAGGTGGCGTCTATTTGTTTTCTTTCCCAGAAAGTATCAACAAACTAAAAAAGATACGAAACGAGAGGCGAGAAGGGAAATCGACCGATCTACCTTCTAAGTATTGATAAACCCGAAAGGGGGGAATCTTTAGAGAAAGGACATTATTCAGAGGGACCCATTAAAAACAGGAAATTGTTGAAATAAGACAAAGTGACCACGACGCGATACAGTAAACCCAGCTAAAAGGAGATGGCTTTTGGGGGTAGAGAAAGCGATCTTACAAAATGTGACTACAGAGAGAGAGTAGACACCGAGCAATGCAGCTCAAGGTTAGTCGGCGGCGAGCAATCAAAAGGAAAAGAGAAGAGAAAATTAAGACTAAAGGAAAGGAGGTCTTCTCCTTTTTTTTCTTTTTCCTTCCTTTTTTTCGAGTTTATCTCACGCGTTTGAGTGTAAACGAGTAATGGAGATATAGAGAGAGAGAGAGAGAGAGAGAGAGAGGTACTGTGTTGAACTGTTGATAGCGAGCGTACTAGTAGCAACTAGCAAGAGCTGTGAGAGGGGTAACAGAGGAGAGAGAAAGAGAAAGGAGAACTGTGGGCTGAATTACAGATTGAATACAACCTATTCCCTGTTGATCTTCATGTAACGAGTAATTATTGTAAACTAAAACTAGAACGGGGGACCCAGAAACAGTGACTCGATGGAAAAAGAGGATTCAGAGAGAAAAGGAAGGAGGATAAGAGATGGGGTTAGGCGGAGCAGTACCGACTTAGGCACGTGAAGAGAAATTAATTGGATGCGCTGTTCTAAGTGTGGAGTGCCCCTCTCTTTCTGGTTTAATTTGGTGCTAGTTCTGGTTTGGGAGATTATCCTCTGCGGAGTTCAATAAAACTCCGCAGGTGCGGAGCAAATGAACGGACCAGATTAACTCTCAGCCGCTTTGTGATCGGGCTAACGGAGGGGGCAGTATTATTGTGCTTTTAGATTCGTGCAAAGTTAAAACTAACGGACCACTAACGGACCAGATTAAAAGAACAGCAGTCTGCGGAGCTTTTCTGCTCCGCAGAGGATAACGTTCCGTTCTGGTTTGGCCTTATTTGCTAAAACGGCTTACACGGGTAATGATATTTACAGAGCTATTTAGGTTCCCGCAGAGCGAACCATCAATAGAGAAATTGAATAAGTGGATGACTGGTGCGCTGTGTCAAGTCAAAATAGATCTGTTAATACATGGGTAATGATATTTACAGAGCTATTTAGCTTCCCGCAGAGCGAACATCAATAGAGAAATTGAATAAGTGGATGACTGGTGCGCTGTGTCAAGTCAAAATAGATCTGTCAATACTCTTTTCCCGGCTTTCAAACTGCACCGGCTTTGTTTTTAACTGTTTTTTTGTTTTAATTTGTTTTGTAATTTATTGGGTTTTGTTTTTCCAATACGAGTTATGTATTCAACGAGAATATCTGCATCACTGGCCCACAATCACGGATTCACGGTTCTTTGATGGATAAAACATAAAACTAGTACAGAAATTAACATGAGATATTCTTGCATCTGTACCCTTTGTTTTCTCTAATATCACGTGATGATCCTTTGGGAAATGTTTTTTTTTTTTCCTTTTGGGAAGGGCTGACTTCTGAACTCAGGTTAGTCACGTTAGTGCTACATTTTAAGTTTTTAACCCCGTCATATTTTACAAAGAGAGGATATTATTTTAGCCAGTAATATTAAATATATTTAATAGTACTCAATCCTTTTTTTTTTATATTGTGAATTATTTTTTTAAGAAAGTTGTGAACGACATCGTAACCACTTAATATATTAGGTTGAAGATATTTTTATATGCCAATATTTCGTACAAGATATTAATATATGTTTAATATCAGTTTATTTATTGTATAAAGCAGTAAATGCACTGTAATCCTTTGGACTTGAAATTACAATATGAGGGTTCAAATGCCTCTATTGTTGTGTATCTCCATCATGCCTTCAATTTTAAAAACTTTTATAATTCAAAATTTAAAACTTAAAAGTCAAAATAAAACTATTGGATATGATATGCATTATTTTATCTATCTACGTGTAAAAAAATATTGCATTTCAACTTTATATTGGTTGTCATCAAAAGCTTGTAAAAATGTACTAATATAGATAATTTCTAAACGTTGATATTTTAACTTATCAATTCACATTAAAAACAAAATTGAAATGTGATATTTTTTTATGAGGACATAAAAAAAATAACATAGATCATATCTAACGATTTTATTTTGATGTTTATGTTTTAAATTTTGAGCTATTAACGTTTTAAAAAATGGAGGCAGAAAAAAAAATACTTTCCAGCGGAGTAAAAAATCATTACGGAACCTATTTGATATATAGAAGTTCCATTTGCTTTAAGATTTGTGTCAGATTCAAATGGACGACTCTGATCTCATTCTATGTGGTCAAGTATTGCACTTCATAAACCCAACTCTGATTTTGGAAGTTTAGATATTCTTTAAAGTTGGCTAATTTTTTGTTCTCACTAATCAAACAATGAATTTTAAAACTCTTAAATTTCTTGAATACTAACATGAGAGAAACATAATACCAATCAAAATATGTATGTGAAATCTAATATCTTTCAAGTCTAGAATCATCATACTTGGGTTTTGAATTAATAAGATATAATCTGATAATTAAGCAACACTACACAATATACATATTAACATCATATTTAATGACTTACTAATCCTGTTTGTCAGCTGATTTGATACTTAAACCATAAAATATCATTCCCATACAATAATACATTGTACAATAAACGTGTACCTTAATTTATAACTTGCTTCCTTATGTAAGGAGCTACTTTAAAAATTACAAGTTAAAATATATATCAGTTGCTTTTGAGAAATAAACTTATATATATATATTGCCTTAAAATTACATGAAAAATATTTTTTTGTCTGTTAGCAAATAATTAAATTGCTTAACACATATTTAATGGTACAGTGATACTTATCTACACCTAAATTGACATTTCAATAATTAGATTGGAAGTTGAAACATGAGTGTTGTGTTGTACTATGTAACTAATACACTGACACTTCATTATATTGTTGTCATTTTCCAAAACCAGCCAAACAAACTTCGACATGGTATTAATTAGTGGGTCTCCTACACTTCCAACAACAATCCTATGTAAACTTGTATCGTGTCGTACCATGATCGATCAGGACTAATTACACTGTAATTTATGTCGTGTTTGTGATTAAAATTATAAAAAATGATATGATCACGTTAGTGATGTGTGATTATGTATGGTCATGTTAATACATTTGATCATTTTTTATCACGTGCAGTCATGTTTAATAATGCTGAATTTTTTTCGAACTTCATAATTGTTTTAAGAAGGAAAATAACATATATATGTAAATGTGGAAAAATTGAAAAACGGAGAAACAAATAGTAAAAAACAAATGTGTAAAAGATTAATTTTGTTTGAATTTAAATTGTTGTTTGGAATAAATAATAGCATAATTTGTATTTTTTGGTTACTTGTAGTCACGTGTTGTGCCGTGTCCGGTGCCACATTATGCTGTGATCAAGCTGGTTCATGTGTTGTGTTTTTTTCAGAGGATAGTCACAGCATGTGTATAAACACGCCACACGACTCAAGAATCACAATACGTAATTGGCACACCTGTTGTGCCGTGACAACATCATTCTGTGTAGTGACGTGTCCGATCATGACGTAACTTTTTTACATATCCTAAAAAATATGCACTCACATACTCATAGGCGAAAGCTATATTCAAGGAATGAGGGTCAATTGACCTCGTTTATTTTGAAACTTTTTGTACTTATACATGATTTTCTATATAGTTTAGAGTAAAATGCTATAAATACAGTAATATTGACCTCCATTCGCAGTATGAAAATTTTATCTAATTGACTCCATTCACATTTGACCCTCATAACTTGTAAGTCTGACTCCGCCCTCCGCCCCAACACATACTGGTAAAAACAAATTTGTGGTCACCGCTGCATAGTGCAGGTGATCATGACATCCCCACTCTCCTACGGGAGAACGTGGGTTCGATCCCTGCTGAAAGCAGGAAAGAAGGGTGTGTGTGTGGCCTACGGGCTTTAATAAAAAAAAAAAAACAAATTGGTGGAGTATTAAAAATAAAAGGAGGACCTTGGTACAAGATTCCCCTCAAGTGTAGAAAAAGCTAAAAAAAATTGATTTTGTAATAATGTGAGGAATAAGACAAATGCACGGTTCCTAACTTCCTTATTAGTCCGTAAAATATGCAATCACGGAATAACTTAAATGGTACGGTTCCTAACTTCCTTTTACAAATGCACGTCTCACATATTGTCTTGACTTGAGTACATTATACACTAAATAAATAAATAATTATTAATTAAACAACATTGTCTCATTCTACATGATCATAATGGAGCGATCACACTGTTAACCTACTTTTCTTTGTTTTTCTTTTTGGGACGACCGTGTACCATTTGTCATTCAGCCATCAATGATTTTAATGAATCTCAGAGCATATTCTATACAAAATCAAGAAGGTTATTTTTTCATAAAAGCTATCTACCAAATTAAGACTTTGGGTGCGTTTGGATGAATCAAGGAATAGCTCGGAATAGTAGCTGTTTCTGGGTTAGGAATAGCTGCTAACCCAACATTTCATAGGAATAGCGGAACAACAGCTAACCCGAGCTATTCCTTTGTTGAAAATAGCATTTTTTTTCACCCAAACATGCTGTGTTAAGAATAGCTCGCCAGGAATAGCAGCTATTCCTGGGTTAGCGCTATTCATGTGTCACCCAAACGCACCCTAAGAGTGTAAGACAATTATTATTAGTTGGATTATGGTAACAAAACGGTATATGCTAGGAATTCATATTTTTATTTTCAAAATTTGAACAATCAATCTAAATCGCTCAACATAATATCCATTTAAGATTTATTACTTGAAGAATTTTTTTTTATGTTTATATAAATAGAAAATTACTACTTTCTTATGGTCCATGTAAGGTTGGTTGATACATTAAATAAATAATTATTAATTAAACAACACTGTCTCTCTCTCTATCACTACACTGTTAACCTACTTGTCTTTTTTGTTTTTTTTTGGGAGGTGTTACGTACTGTGTAACACTTGTCATTAAGCAATCAATGATTTAATGAATATCAGGTTGTATCTTCTAACAGAATCGATAAGGATATTTTTTTCCTAAAATAAATCCATCAAATTTACCAAGATATATCTCAAAAGACAAATATTGCAAATTAATTACCATGTAAACGAGATGAATTAATTGTAGGGAACTAATAAATTTTCTGTAATGGAAGGTCATAATTAATTATTTGTAGACAAATTAAAAGAGAGATGGATTGTTTCAATTTCACAAATTTTATTGTCATAAAACATAAAACATCACTACCTTATTTTCTCATTTACATTTTGAAATTTTGAAATCCAATATCGAAGTCCAAATCATTGATTTTGTTATTTTTTTTTTATAAAAGACGCGTGCACATAAAATTTTAAGTTTACTTTGCACAAAAATCAAGTGATGAAAAGTGAACATATCTAATTAAATAATAATAAGTTTATTTAAATGTGTTCATAGTTGACTAAATTCTTTGTTTTATCACTTGTTATTACAAGTGGCATGACCCAATGGATCATGTACTATGGAAAACAGTCGGAGCTACGTAGCATAAAACCTTGCAAATATGGAAATAAATCCATTTAATCTCAACATTAAAAGCAGTGATCGTATATATGTAATTGACATTTTTATGAACCATTTAATCTCAACATTATTTTTTTTGGATTTTTTTACTATTTTTTAGATAGGTACAAAATCATTGTTTTGGATGGTTCAAAATATTTTGAAAACAGTGATTTTGTACCTATCTAAAAAAATAGTAAAAAAGTTAAAAAAAAAATATAAATTTTAGTTTTCAAGCACATTTTAATATGAAGATCATGTTGAACAATTTGGATCGACTGTAAGAACATTGAAAACAGATAAAATAATGTGGAGCATGATTGGAGCACAAAACCAATAGACATTTTAATCTTACTCATTATTATGAGTGGGGTTATTATGATAATATACATATTACAGAGCAATCTGTACTATGAATTCATATTTTCTTTTTCAAAGTTTAAATAATCAATCAAAATCACTTAACATAATCTCCATAAAAATTTACTTGGAAATCAAAAAAAAAAAATTGAATTTTTTTTTATATGTAAATCGAAAATTACTACTTTTCCATAGTCCATGTAAGGTTGGTAATACAGGTGCATGTCTCACATATTCTCTTGAGTACATGAAACATTAAATAAACAATTATTAATTAAACAACACTTTCTCTCTCTACAGGGTCATATGGAGAATGGAGAGGTTACACTATTAACCTAATTGTCTTTTTTTTTTAGGTGTTACTGTGTAACATTTAATGAATCTGAGATCGTCTCTTCTAATAGAATCAATAAAGGTTATTTTTTTTTTTCCTAAAAACAGTCTATCAAATTAATCATGATTTATCTCAAACGACATATTATTGCAGACTAATTACCATGTAATTGAGATTAATTAAATTGTAGACGAATTAAATATTTGTAGACAAATTAAATAAGAGATTGTTCCAATTTCACAATTTTTTATGGGGGAATTTCATGTATATCCCTCATAAATTTGGAAAATACTTATTCCCCCCTCTAAAATTCTTCTAAACTTCAAAAACTCACAAATTTACCCATTTTATATTTTCTATTAAAACTTATTTTAAACTTAAGAAGTATTCATTTTAATCTTCATTGAAATATAAAAAATATGTAGCATGTTTTACAAAAATGTAAGTCTTCTAATTGGACAGTTTTTGAGGGCAATGGCCAATTTCTCTACTTCTGACGCATACACAGTGACATTTAGGTATTTGCTTATGTAAGCGTCAGATATAGAGAAATGACCCATTTGCCCTCGAAAACTGGCCAATTAGAAGACTGGCAATTTTTATGAAATATGTTATTAGTTTTTTTTTTAAATAAAGGGTAAAATGAACACTTCATATATTTAAAATGAGTTTTAATAGAAAAGACAATAACATGGTTAAAATTTGTGAGTTTTTGAAGTTCAAAAGGATAGATATGATATTATGAATTTTAGAGGGGAAAATTTGTGAGTTTATTGTCAAAAAACATCACAACCTTATTTTCTCATGTATATTTTAAAATTTGAAATCCAATATCGAGTCCAAACCATGAAAGACATGTGCACATAAAATTTTACGTTTACTTTGCACAAAAATCAAGTGATGAAAAATGAACATATCTAATTAAATAATCATAATTTTATTTAAATGTGTTCATAGTTGACTAGATTCTTTAATTTTTTTATCACTTGTTTTTACAAGAGGCATGACCCAATGGGTCACCGCTACGGTAAACAGTCGGAGCTGCGTAGCATAAAACCTTGCAAATATGGAAATAAATCCATTTAATCTCAACATTAAAGGCAGTAATCATATATATGTAATTGTATCTTGCGACAATTTTATGAATTAATTTTGCCTATGTTGCAATTAATTTGCGCCACTGATTTGTATGAAACATACTTGGATTGAACAAGCATAATTTAGTCAATAGAGGGTTAATGGGGCTTATTTGGGCCGGATAGAAGTAGTGGTACTGGATTCTGTTAGCGGGTTAGCAGGTTACTGGATTCAATCCAGAGAGAGAGAGAGAGAGAAATCAAGCATTTTTAACTTCTAAGTTCTAAGCGTGGTTCCAGTTTCCAAAAGGATAATAAATGCAAGAATGAGTTGTAATAGTTTTAAGTTAAAATCCTTTTTTAAGAGAAAAATATAATACTTGAAAAAAAGCTAAAATCATATAACAAAAAGATTACACTTTTTTTTTTTAAAAATAAGTTGCAAGGTTGCACTTGTTTCATTTCACTGAACGAAGTCACAAACTATTTTCATAACTATATGCAAATACATATACTGATACCTACCTACTATATCTACCCCTTTTTTTAGAAATTCCATGTTCCTCTTCTATTGTTTACCCACTAAACACAAATGTACAATCACACAATATTTTACAGTTAATTTGAATTTTAACTATGTTTTTGTAATTTTTTTTAGAAAGGCATAAGAATAGACCATATTTTGGAGAAAAAAAGTAGGATGAAACATATTTTATAATTTTATAGTCATTTTTTTAATCTTATGTATGTTTTTATTAATTTTTCTGAAGGAGTATAAAAATAGAAGTATATTGTAAAAAAAGTTGTCTAGCCAGCTGACTTTATGTGGCTCTGTTAATCCTCCATAGCAGCAAATGAAACAAGTTAAAAATAAAACAAGTTTCTCCAAGTATTTTCTTTTCATAACTATATACAAATGCATATACTGATACCTACCTACCTACTATATCTACCCCTTTTTTTAGAAATTCCATGTTCCTCTTCTATTGTTTACCCACTGAACACAAATGTACAATCACACAATATTTTACAGTTAATTTGAATTTTAACTGTGTTTTTGTAATTTTTTTATAAAGGCATAAGAATAGACCATATTTTGGAGAAAAAAAAAGTAGGATGAAACATATTTTATAATTTTATAGTCATTTTTTTTAATCTTATTTATATTTTTATTAATTTTTCTGAAGAAGTATAAATATAGAAGTATATTTGAAAAAAAAAAAAAATGTCTAGTCAGCTGACTTTAATTATGTGGCTCTGTTAATCCTCCATAGCAGCAAATGAAACAAGTTAAAATAAAACAAGTTTCTCCAAGTATTTTTTTTTTTTTCTGTGTTTTTCCTTCAAACTGATTCCTATTCAGTTGAAGGAATCTAGGCTAAAATAATAGTCAAATTCAGCTCTGATTAAATTTATAATTTTTAAATCAACAATTAGTTAGTGTAGGATTCGTAAGTATTTTCTTTTGGATAAATAAGTATCTGCATAAAATTGAGAAAATATTAGTTAGGAGTACTTCTTCTCGTAAATATTTGTTTTTAAGATAAAAAAAATGATGTTCTAAGTCTCTTCATTTTAAATATCAACAATTACAAGAGATTTGTTAGTCGATTTTCTAACCTGTGATCTCTCATGGAAGAACATTTTAAGCCACCAGATCAAAAACTAATTTTCCTCATGTAGATATTGTTGGGTTGACGAATGATCTATCTTTTCACAATTAAACTACTAATTTTTTAAAAACATTCCTGAGTCAGGAACGCGAGTTCGAAACTCAGATGAGATTTCTTGTAATTTTTATAAATTTCAAAGTTTCATCCACTATAATCTAAAAAACTATCTAAAATATAACAAAAAGTTTGATAAAGAAAATCAGAAAAATTCTTTGAGAGAGTCAAGAACACATTCCTCGTGTTTTTAACCCAAAAGGGGAACTTGACATCTATTTTATATATAGGAGAATTTCCTCTAACCCACTCAAAAATTATGAAATATGTATTTATCATCCTAAAATCTATTATTACGTATTTACCATCTAAAAACTAATAACTCCCTTTATATATAAGCTGGAAGGGTTTTCTATTGTTCATCAAGTCGTGTCATTGCCTTATCCGTCGGATTGCATCTCACGGTTAAAAATAGACTTCTTCGCCAATATTCTCTTTTGCTCTCTTCATTATGGACACCTGTCCTCTCCCCACTTCTCGTCGAGTCCGCCTCCCGCTCTCCTTTTTCCAGAAATTATCATCTCTTCCCGACCTCTTGCGTGTTTAGCGCTAGGGTTTGTTTTTCTGAACTTTGCGATCGGAATTGCTGATGATAGTTTCTCTCTCTCAAGAACATAGCGCGTTCTCTTGCTGATGATAGTTTCTCTCTCTCAAGCACAATCGTTGCCGAAGCAACGCGAGGCCCACAGCTAATATAAATTAAGGATGGATGCTTATTGTCTATATATTTATATGTGAATACCAATTTTACCAAACAAGAATATAAATGCATATAAATGAAATTTTAATAACGAGCTATAGCACCTAAAACCTGCTGCATTTAGAATCTGACCAACTTGGGACAGATAAATGTTGCTTATACTAATTCAATTTGACATAATAAAAGACGGAGCCTATGGGCTTGATAACAGTGCCAAAAATTTAATTGTACCAAAATAATAACAAATCTTTAACAAATATGTGCTACACCAGAGCTCTTGCAAATGACCCATTCTTTTGTATTTAAAAATTATACCAACTTGCACATGTAGGTACTCCTTTTCAATAACAAGAAAAATTAAACTTACAACAAGGTGTCTGTACATTGAATATATAGTTGGTATTAATATTTTAAACCTATTAATAATGGCGAATTTTATTATGCAACTACTATTTCCAATTATATATGCATAAGCCCCATAAATTGCAGTTTTAAATTAATAACTAAAGTCTTATCAAATAGATTAGCTTCATTCATGAATTTCCTCATAGATAGTAGACAAAATAGCTTACATTAAGAAGATTGATCATGGACAATGTGGTTGTGGCACAAGAAATAGTGCATCAAGTTAGATTGACTAAGACTCAGGGAGTCTTTTTCATATTATAATTTGAAAAGGTTTTTGATAGAGTGAATTGGTCATTTTATTAGAAGTTTTAAAGGCAAGGGATTTGGAGATAATTTTTTTTTGGATGCAAATCTTTTAGAAAGCGGTAGGACTTACTAGACATGTACTCAATCTACATTACCTAATCTTTATAAGGGAAAACCCTTTCATGATTTGAGGCCTTGAAATTAAATGGATTTTGCAGATTTTTCAGGGTTAAAAATTAATTTTGCCAAATTAGAAATGATATCCCTCAATATATCTGATTCAATTAGCATTCAGTTAGCAAAATGTTATGGTGTAAGATTACCTGCCTCCCAATTATATAGTTCCAATTCACAATATTAAGTTATAAGGACTGGTTACTTTTAATAAAAAACAATACAAGGATGGATAAATAATCTATTGTCTTTAGGTTGTGCTCCACAGAGAAAAAGGAAAAGAGAGGGGAAGGGAGAGGGCAGAGTAAATGATTAATTTTCTTTACACTCTGATTTTGGAGTTATCAATTTAATAATTTGTATATAGCTTCATCTCCTCTCCTTT